>JABGLZ010000452.1:63086-101073 GCA_014705045.1 Colletotrichum theobromicola | reverse complement strand
TGGTTGCTTTCTCAGCCCTCGTCCCCCCCCCCGTGCCCCCCTTGCGCATCGTCTATGAACATTTATCTCCGCTCATGTAGCTTCGTCTTGCCGAGCACGTAGGTTGACCGCATTACCAAGAAACTCGTCCGCCGATCCCTTGCCCGGCAACTCCGACGAACGGAGGAGCTTCGAGATGCACCACCACATATTCGTCCTCCCACTTGGCGCCCGCCTCCGTTGTTCCGTATATGCCATGCCGATCCCCCCACGATCGACTCTCATCTTTTCCGCCCAGGCTAAACCCCGTGGATCCCGTTTTCTTATTCTCTATCGTCCGATGCGTTGGCGTTCTTATTTTTTTTTTTGCGGGCGTGTGTGACGAGCATTTCGATTCGCTCACATCGCCTTCCAATCAGCTGTTTCGTAAATGTCAACGGCTGTCGCTTGGCAACGCGTAATGCCACCAGAAAGTGTCTCGTGCGTTCAAGATGCAGATATGGTGTCTTCTAGACCTCCTCGGAATGATCTGACGCCGCCCCACGCGGCTCTGTCAATACGTCGCTTCCCAGTCGTCCAATGCAATCGCTAGTAATCGAGCTCTGTTTCCCATTTTCTGTTCTCTGCCTTCACTCTTCCTCGGAGAGAATTGAGATCACTCTGCTGTAGTTGTCAGCACATGTTGGCCGTGGAACCTTCTTGGTTGTGGACCGCTTACCTCCGCCTTCCGCTTGCGACGCGTTGGCTCTGGCGTGCTCCTCGAGTATGTCGGGGTGCTCCCCCTGGCTTGTGTTGCCTCCGCGTGGCAGCTGTAATGGTATGCCCGATTACCGACTAGAACTGTATCTAGCCAAACCCATTCCTGCGCCGTATCCAGCCACTTGTTCTCAAACTTTTCTTGACATATAGGGCAAACACTGTTGATTCTGCTTGATGCATCTGGCACAGGGATGTACTTGGGTTTGGCTTCCTTCTTCTCTTTGCCGGGGCTAGACGAGGCATTGTCTGTAGATGGTGGGTGGTCGACATCGATTGCCTCTCGTGACTTGAGCCAGTCCTGTGAATTGTTAGATACTGCCATTCCTTCCACATGACGTGACACCTACATTGTTGTCGACATACCAGCTGCGGTGCTGGCCTCGCTTCTCTGCTTCCGCAAGCCGTTGGTGAGCTTTAAAATGCCAATCCATGTGCGCCATCTTCTTCTTCCTGCCCTCCTCGTCTGTCTTGAATCGTCTGCCACATTGCGTGCATTGCGGCCCCAATTGCTCATACATTGACGCAATCAAGTGTGGCTGGTATCTACAGGAGGTGAGTATACTGTCATCTATAGTCAAGGGGGGAAACTTACTGCTGTTTGAGCGCTGTTACATCCAACTGGTTCAAGTTCATATTCGGCATAGGAGGTCGCGGCATGCCGGCTAGCAAGCTGGCAATGTTCGGAGGCAACAAGCCGGGTGGCAGCATAGGCATTCCCGGAGGGGGAACTGGCACGGGAGCAGGCGGTGCTGGTGCTGGCGTCGCGCTTGGTGCACCTCCAGATAGCAATCCCGCTTGCCGCAATCCTGCAAGCAGGGCCATTGGATCCGCAGCGGGCGGAGCGCTGGTCTGCCGTTGAGGCTCGACGCTTTGCGGTGGAGGAGATCGAATCGCCATGTTTGGGAACGGTGGAGGCGGCGTTGGTGTTGGTGCCTGTGGTGTAGCTGACTGACGATTCAACAGAGCAGCAAGAGCCCCTTGACCGAAGAGAGCGTCAAGTGTCACGCCTCCTGACTGCTGAGGAGGTCCGGAAGGCGGTACTACAGGCGCCGCAGCAGCAGGCGGTGGATGATGAGGGACAGGCGTAGCAGCAGGGGCATGACCCTGGGCCGCGAACGGCCTCACTTTTACAGCAAGATCGGCTACTTGATTCTTTATAAGGACCAACTGGTCCTGAGGCAAGTTCTGGTGCTGGAGCAAGTTCTGCACATCCAACAACGCCTTTAGTCTTTGTTGAACACTATGATCATGTGGGTTCTGCGCAAACTCCAATTTCGACGCATCGATCAACTTCTGGATGTCTTGGCCCAGAGAATCTTTGCTTATCACACCAGTCTGAGCACCCATGAGACCAGCGTGTGGCATTTGTGGAGGGGGTTGGTAAGGACCAGGGGCCGCTGAAGGCGGCTGAGCACTGTATGATGCTGGCGGGGGCTGTGAAGGAAGTTAGCATGACGCACGAGTACGTGATGAACGGAATGACTCACTGCATAGGGCGCCATTTGCGGATGATGTGGGAGCGGAGCACTTGGAGGTCGGGTTCCGTTCGGCTGTTGCATAGGAGGCGGCTGACCGTACGGTCCTTGGTGGTTCGATCCAGGCCGCACACCTGGAGGTGTAGGTGTCTCGCGATAAGGCGCACCAGGTCGTCCACGGCCGCGGCCCTGTTGAGCTTGAAGAGCCGACGTGCGGGCTTTCATGAGCGCGCTCTCGATGGGCTGAGTGACTTCCAGAGCAAAGACTGGACGCTTGTCCAGAGATCCAGGGACTGGTTCCTTCCATGTACGCAACATCTCATCCATCTTGCGGCGCACTTGGCCGTCGACCGCCGCATACGCTTCCATAAACGTTTGGTATAACTTAGCTCCGAAGAAGAGCGTGTACGGAGTTCCGACATTCTTGACGATCGAATCGAGGACGTAAAGGGCTGGCAGCTTCTTGTGTGCAGGGGCCTGGGAAACATGTCAGATATTGAACAGAGATGCACAAGGACGGTGGCTTGACTTCTGCCAGGGTGTCGCTGAAGACGCGCTCATCGATGCAGAGCAAGAGAGATTCAACCTACCTTCAAGATGTGATCCTGCAGCACTTCAGATATGACCTGGGCATGTTCGGTCTGTTCTCTTGCAATCATCGTCAGATTGCTAATTTCGAAGCGCACGTTGGTAGTCAGGTCTTCAAGAGCCTGACGGTAATCTTCCGCCACTTCGGCGGCGGAGGATTCGTAGGACATTGCTGTGAAAGTTCCCCTTGGGTTGCGAGATTTGATATTGTTTTTGATCTGTCAAGAGCACGCGAGCAAAAGCGAGCAGGTATTGCAGAGAAGCGAAGGAGCGACAGGAAACACCTCAAGTCCTTGTCGGCCCTTCACCGTGAGCACTGGAAAGCACAAGTGAACCACCGTTATTTGAGAAGCACAGCACTGTCGTTCTGATGGCAAAAGACGACGCTGGTAACCTAAACTGGGAGGGCCGAAGTGCAGTTTCCAACTCTTGCGTCCAGGCTTCTCCTTCTGCTCAATCCTCCGCACCAAGCCAAACAGATCCAAGCAGATGGCGCGTTCACCTCTACAACATCATCCAACGGGATCTATCGCATCCACTTGAAGTATGCAACGGTGTCTCTTTGTGATGTATGTGGACGTAGGGGAGTGTCGCGACGACTGCGCGGAGCGGATGGCTTTGGCAGTTGGCTGATCACAGGGGTATCGTTGTGGCGATAATCTGTCAGAGAGGCAATCAATATGAAGGCGTTGTCGATGAATTTTCGCGTCGTTCGCGACCAGGTTCGTCTTTGCAAGGTGTTGATGGAGGAAAGTTGATGAACTAGCCAGGAACTCAGACGTGGTTGACGTCCTAAATGAGGCGTCAGAGTGCAACAAGGCCAGCCAAAAACCTAAGGTAGTGTACCTGCCCAAGCCCATGGGTCCTGCCGAGCTCACGTGTTTTGCCGACGCACGGTCCAAGGCTTGTGGCTGGAAGCGGGAACAAGGAGCCCCAGTTTTGCGTTGGATGACAATCAGCGAGTCAACTGAACTGCTCTTCAAGGTGGCTATCTGTTATCTAATCGGTAGAATCATGTCTCTTCTAGTAATAATACCTTGGCCATATATCATAGCTACTTCCAAGCCCTCGACGCATCGTTATGTAGATGCATATGTGTATGCTTAAAAGTGCACTTATCAAAACAGGAATACCACGGATCTGGCTTCTGGATGTCCTCGCTCCAGAGACAGTTCCTACTCGATGGTTTGGATGATTGCGTTTTGATGAGAGGTCCCTTATCTATGCTTCCTTAGGTAAGCAAGCGTCCCATCCCACCTGCTGCACTGTCTGAGCGGCGGTGCATCCTTTTACCGGGTGCTCGGTCCAGCGTTCCCTTTGCAGGACTCAGGACAGCTGTCTCGCTTCGGTTGAAGCTTTGTTCCGGGCGAAAAACAGCCAGTCGGGGCCGGGAATTCCCGCGGACCAGCAGACACACCTCTGGTTTTCTGCATTGCTGTGATAGCGCTTTTCCCGTGAAGCTCCCGATTGCATCACAATACATCCGCCCTGGACTTTTTGGTCCTTGTCTTCCCTTTTTCGGCCCTTTCGTCACTGAAAGCGCCCTTTTTCATTCTCCCACTTGGACCCTCTCCCCTCTACGGTTCGAATTCTTCGAAAAGGGCCCCCTCTCCTTTTTCCTCACCCCTCGTCGCGACACGCTACAACATACATCTTCGACAATGTTCAAGCTCGGACGTAGCCGTTTGGCTTCCGCCATCCCTTCGAGGCTCGCTGCCCCCTCTGCCAGATTTCCCGGTGTTGCTCAGCAACAAAGGAGAAACCTGAGCATCCACGAGTACCTCTCCGCCGACCTCCTGCGCCAGGTAAAACGTCCCGCGATTGCGCCCCACTCTCCTTAAGCCAGGTTTTCAGGAGCTGCCTATCAACTAACATCTGTCGCATTCTCGATAGTATGGAGTCGGTGTTCCCAAGGGCTCCAATGCGAAGACCGCCGCCGAGGCCAAGGCCATCGCGAAGGAGATTGGTGGTGAGGACATGGTTATCAAGGCCCAGGTCCTCGCTGGTGGACGTGGAAAGGGTACTTTCGACAACGGCCTGAAGGGCGGTGTTCGCGTCATCTACTCGGCTCACGAGGCCGAGATGTTCGCTGAGCAGATGATCGGCCACAAGCTCATCACCAAGCAGACCGGCGCTGGCGGCCGCCTCTGCAGCTCCGTCTACATCTGCGAGCGCAAGTTCGCCCGCCGCGAGTTCTACCTCGCTATCCTGATGGACCGCGCTACCCAGGCCCCCGTTATCGTTTCCTCTTCTCAGGGCGGTATGGATATCGAGACTGTCGCCAAGGAGAACCCCGAGGCCATCATCACCACCAACATCGACATCAACAAGGGTGTCACCGACGAGATTGCCCGCGACATCGCCGTCAAGCTCGGTTTCTCCGAGCAGTGCATCGAGGATGCCAAGGACACTATCCAGAAGCTCTACAAGATCTTCGTCGAGAAGGACGCTACCCAGATCGAGATCAACCCCCTCTCGGAGACCTCTGACCACAAGGTTCTGTGCATGGACGCCAAGTTCGGCTTCGACGACAACGCCGACTACCGCCAGAAGGAAATCTTCACCTGGCGCGACACCACTCAGGAGGACGCCGACGAAGTCCGCGCCGCCCAGTCCGGCCTGAACTTTATCAAGCTCGACGGTGACATTGGCTGCCTCGTCAACGGTGCCGGCCTGGCCATGGCCACCATGGACATCATCAAGCTCAACAAGGGAGCCCCGGCCAACTTCCTCGACGTCGGTGGTGGTGCCACCCCCGCCGCCATCAAGGAGGCCTTCGAGCTCATCACCAGCGACCCCAAGGTCACCGCCATCTTCGTCAACATCTTCGGTGGTATCGTCCGCTGCGACTTGATCGCCCACGGTCTGATCAACACCGTCAAGGAGCTCAACCTCAAGATCCCCATCATTGCCCGTCTGCAGGGCACCAATATGGAGGCCGCCCACGAGATCATCAACAACTCCGGCATGAAGATCTTCTCCATCGACGACCTCCAGACCGCCGCCGAGAAGGCCGTACAGCTGTCCAAGGTTGTGAAGATGGGTAAGTTGTCTCGGCCTCCGTGACATGTCTTGAAATAATAATGCTAACTGGGCTTTCAGCTCGTGATATTGACGTTGGCGTCGAGTTCACCCTTGGTATCTAACTCTAGCGTTGTGTTTAGACTGGCCTCGCCCTGTACATTAATTAACATAGCCCTAGGTTGATGGCGCTAGCACTGGAAGCCAAATTCAAACTGTGTTCAATGTCAATGAAGTGTCTCGTTGTGTAGTGTGAATCAGATGTTGCGGCTTTGCTGCGCATGTAGTTCTCATGCATGAACGAAACGACTGACCAAAACTCGCGCTCGATTGCAAATGCCGAAAATATCACTCAACATGGGGACTGTGTGTACAAATGGAGAAGTGTCTTTCACTGATTTGGGGAAATAGATCTTGGTGAGCGTCGATGAGGTCATCTTGTGAGTGGCCGGGAGGTGTAACCGTGAGAAACCCTCGGGATGAAATGACCGACCCACCATGCATCTGTCTCTGTCCAAGACAGGCGCGTCCAAGTATGATTTACTTCTGACCTTTTTAGTGCCGGCAGACCGATGGTCACGGCAATGGCCTAGGAGGCAGTGCTGGCGCTTCTAGGTAGTGTCCCTCAGTAAGCGAGGAGGCATCGCGGCTGGCCGTGTAAAAGGCTTGTACAACTGTGCTTCGTAACTGCTTGTGGGGTGCTTGGGGAAAAAAAAGGGAAGCGCGCATGATGGCAGCATTGAAGAGACGAGGTGGAGTTTGGCAGCTAAATTTGGATATCGTGAAATGAGGTGCAACGCGAGCGGGCGCTTATTAGGCGACCTCAGCGGGCCGCCATGTGCAGAAAGAATCTAGACTCGGAGCCGACCTCATCGGGAATTCTGGATGCATTTACTGGCGCTTGAGGCACGGCCCATTTGTCATTCTTTCCTCTGCAGAGGGCATGTCTAATCCTGCGGTTTCATCATCAGGTTTCATTCGATGAAGGTGCGTCGTGATCATGGCGTAGGCCGTGAGGCATCGTATATGTGACGAGCTACGTAGAGCCAGGAGCTTGGGCCGACCATACAGCTTGCCAAGACGAAAGACGGAACTGAAATCATGAAGCATTCGAGAATACTCAACATTGTCATTCGGGTGATTGACATCATCACGACGATGCCTCGGCTTGCCGCGATGACCGGGTCAAGTCACCAGACTCGTAAAGTAATGGGAACTGAGCCGCAGATGAAATATATTTTGCACAGGGCGTTCTTCAGCCTCAGATGCTTTGCTTTCATAACCAAACCATTGATAGTGAATCGAGCAATCATCCGAATATATCTACAAACACAGAACTCGTAAGGCCGATGTTCCATGTAAGCCACCATGAGCTAGGTGGAGTGGATTAGAGGTTGTCGGTATTGTAGTGGAGGATTCCGTCTCGGAGGTGGTTGCCAACCGGTGCTGTGAAAGTCGGGTCCATCGCACTCGGGACAGCCAAACAGCGTCCGTTCTCAGTTGGCTCAGCTGCAGCACGGCAGGGGGCTGCTTTGCCGCTCACACTCCTATGCCCTCTCGACTGACAGCCTATCGGCAGTTCTGGCGCCTGCAGGGGTCGCCCAGCGGGCCTTTGTGCCTGACATTCGGCCGGCGGCTGTCTCTGCTAAACTCGCATGAAACAAAGTCTGGTCGCCCGTCATCCAATCAATCCGTCCTCGACGCCAACAACTGAGAACATACCATGTTCCTTCAACTCATTGCCATGCACTAATTCTATCTGTCTGCAACTCCTCAACTGCAGGCAGCCCCTTTTCACGTTACCTCTGCTATCTCTGTATCCATGTCTACACCGTAGGCCTCGCTCCTTAGCCCTGTCTTTTCGCCTCCCTCTGGCCTGGTCTATCGCCTTATCCCACCTCGACGCGCCCCTTCATATGTTCGCTTGCTATTGTCTACGGGTCCTGACCGCCGTCTATGACTGGTCCATGATGGCAACTATGGTGGGCAAGTGACTTTCAGTGCACGATTGGATGAAAGCGGCCCACGCCACTCATGCCACACCCATGGTCTCTGCTTCCTGGGGCCCTGCTTCGTCTCGTCTTCGCTCTTGATCAGCCCGGGGGATCTTCAACAAACCTGAGCGCCCACAGGCCATCAGCAGCTCCGGCTCGAGAATGAGCTCACGCACATGCTGCAGGCCCCCGCTGCCCGACCCGTCAGATGGAAAGCAGAGGCCCGGACGAAAGACACCCGCCTAGACGCCTTGGACAAGATGGTTCAGCTGTTGCTGCGAGTGCTCGACCAGGGGACCTCATTGAAACCACGTCTGCTCGCAGGAACACGGCAACGTCTGGAACCTCAACCACAGGTACAGCAACGCAAGGCAAGGCATCTTCTCCTACCGTTGCCGCCACCTCCACTGCTCGAGTGCTCGTCCACATGCCCACAAGCGTGGTCTTCCCATCCCATAATCCTGGTCGTGCTTCGTGCTGCAGCTGGGATGCGAGAGAGAAAGAGAGAGAGAAAGTAGAGATGGAGGAGGAAATGCAAGATCGTCTAAGCCGTTGGTGAGAGAACCCTTTGAAGTCCCCTCATCCCTCCTCATCGACCATCCCCCACCGACGCATCCCGGCCCTGAGGGTCTCTTCGCGCTGCTTAATCGATTGGTCGATGGTTGCGCGAAACTTTTACCTGCATTTCGAAACGGCGAATAGGGAGGGTCGCCGGGCAGGCACCCTCGGTCAAACCATACCTTCCCTACGTGACTTGACTTTGCTCTTGTGTTCCCGTTCAAATAAGAAATTTCCAGTGACGCGCGGGAGGAACAATACACTGTTTCTGCTTTGCATTATTTTTTTCCTTATGCTGTCACCCAATCTTTTCCAGAGCTTATCAAAAAAAAAAGCCAGTCAGTCGAGGGCAACAAGTCCTTGTTCGTATTAAAGGAAGGAACTCCCCGTCCCTCCTTCCTTTGACATCGACTTCCACCCACCGGTCCATTGACAGGCGCTTCTTCACCCCTCCTTCCCCATTGAACAGTCGTGGACAATCCTGTTCTTTGGTCTCAACTAATCCTGTTCACGTTCAGTCTTTCCTCTCTCTTACCCACAACTTTGTGTGAAGCTCTCTCCATCGCACCTCACCACTCTCCCTATATCAGCACACTTTCTGGACTGGTTTCCAGAAAAAATTGTCCATCAGCCTCATAATCATTTCACACTCTCTCGACACTATTGCGACAAATCGCCAGTCACATTATCTTGGATTGCTCAGTCTGATTGACTCGACTGTTTTGCTACGCCACGACCCTCGTCACTCACAAACAGCTATCCCAGCCATCCATCGGCCTCTCGTACGTACATATACAAACACACCATCGCGGCCTCAACCCACCACTAACCATGCCAGTCAACATTTGCGACGTCCCGATCGTCAAAAAGACCGTCAGGATGTTCAACCTCGCCGAGAACCAACGTCTCGCCGGCTCGAGCCACGTGGTTCTGAATGTCTTCCGGGCCTTCAATATCATCGGCCTGTCAGCTGTTTGCGCCTCTAGCTGGGTCATGATCGTCATGTCCGTCCTCAAGGGCAACTTCGCTTTCTTCGACTCTGTCTCTCACTTCTTCACCTTCTGCATCGCAGTATTCCTCATCGTCTCCGAGCTCCCCGTCTTGGAGGGATACTTTCGGCGCAACTGGCCCGTCCTCTCACTCAACCATGGCCTCAGCTGGCTGGGTATTGCCATGATTGTCATGGGTTGCCAAGTCCTCGCTAATACCTCCGAACCCGCCTTCTCTGCCGAGACCCTAGGCCTCCCGCTTTGGCGTCTTATTCTTGCGTCGGGCATCCTGGTCATTACCTTTGGCTTCTTCAACATCATCTCCGCGATCATCTTCCGCGATGGGGAGCTGAACTCCCGCAACTTCCGCGCTGACGGCTCTCTCGCTTCAGCCAAGAGTGTTGACGGGTACTCATTCCGCAGCAACTCCGTCCGCGAGGAGAAACCATCCAAGCTCAAGCGCCTCACACAAATGACTCCCTGGGGTAGGAATGACAACACCCGGCCCGAGATCAGCCATCCGATTCCCGACGTGGAGCGTGGATACACACCTCAACACGCGCCGGACTATGACGAGGACCGCCGCAGCCCCATCATTCCCAACATCGAGCGGCCGCTAACTACGCTGCATCCCGCTCATCGGGCCCGAGCCACCAACTACAGCGTGGCTTCTATGAGCCAGTTCTAAGGTCATCACGTCTCGGCACTTGCAACGGAGCCGTCAGTAAAGGGGATTTAGAGGGGTAATGGAAGCTTCATCAGCCCTTGGAAAGCATTGGTCAATAGGGAGTCGGCGTCGCGGATCTTTTTTTCTTTTTGTCACTGGAAAAAAAAATACCCAGGTATGGAAGGTTTTTAGCGAGGGATATGAGATTTGGAGATCTTTCTTCATGAGCACCATCGGTAACCAGTCTATTACAAGATGACAGATAATCTGGGAAGATAGAACCAGTAATTACAGTCTGATATACAAGATATTACAGAACCTTTGCAGCCGCATGTGATGGTAGCAAATGTGCAAATGTGCAAATGTCGCGTCCGGAGGTCAAATTAATGGCCCTTTTTCCTACTTCTCGGTTTCTTCCGCTACGTGTGCAGACGCGGAGTCAGTTTCACACGAAGAGAGATGTGAAATCAGCTCAAAGCAAGGAAATGTAGCTGAAACCATGTGGCAGACGTGGACAAATCACTTTGGCTCGTCAGCCCGGCCGTGATCAGAGGCCTTGCCTGGACTGATGAGACTCCCGTGCCGTGCACATCACATCGGGGTGGTGGTGTCTCCTGTCGATCATCCCTACCAGGGGTTGCGAAAACCCCACCTTCTGGAGCCCAGGTCGAAATTTTCACTACCAGTGTCTGGAAGAAGCACTATGAACGGGAAGATGATGGCGAGGAAAATGTGAGGGTCCCTGAGGGCCGATAAGCCTGATTCGGAAGTGGTATCTAACGAGACATTCATGGGACACACACACACACAGCACATCCACAGCTTGAGAAGGTGAACAGGGGACATCGGGAAAGTTGAAGTGTGTCATCACAAAAATCACATTTTGATCATTACGCCCGCCCAAAAGTTATGTAAAAGCTCTTCAGAGAGTCTGTTTCCATTTTCGTATCGTAATTGAAATTCCCTGGTCAGAGGACCAGAATACTCCAGCGCATGATACCAAGTGCGTCGCGCAAACGCGCGGCGGCAGTCCCGAATACCACCCAGAAACCACACCTGACGGCAGCAGGGCCCGATAGTACGCCAGCCGTCTTTTTCTTGTCGTCGTCGTTAAAGTCCCCAGTTGTAGTAGAAACAGTAGCAGCAGCAACAGCAACAGCAACAGCAACAGCGCCGACACAGCGACCGCCTTTTTCAGAGCGGCGCCGGCTACGACGTTGTTGTTGATGATGGGCGAGCCGCTTACCGGTAGCGCCAGAGGGAGAGGGTGTTGTGACGCTTCCAGGTCTTTCTGCGGCCGGCGCGGGTCTTGTTGTAGCGGTGGCCCTTGTTGAGGCCGCGGGACTTCTTGCCGGTGGCGGTGAGACCGCGAGCCTCGCGGTGCTTGTGGACGGGGTTGACGATCCAGTTGATGCGGGGATCGGTGCGGATGGCCTTGTGCTGGGGGTCGACGAGGATGACCTCGTAGTACTTGTAGGTCGAGTCCTGGTTGATCCAGTAGGAGTTGAGGACGCGCAGGTTAGCGCAGCGGCGGCCGACACGCTCCTCGGCGGTGGCAGCGAGAGAGCGCTGGTACTTGAGCTGGTTGACTCCCTGGTTGGTGGGCTTGCCTGTTGAGGTGAAGCATCATGTTAGCGGTCTGTGGCCCAGGACCAAAAAAAAACTTCTCCCCTCCCGCCATCCAGTACTTCTGCTGGCGAATCTCGTTTCTCTCGAGGAATAAACGTACCGAAGGTGGCACCCTTGGCGACGGGCTTCTTGCGGCCTCCACGGCGGACGCGGACACGGTAGATAACGTAGCCCTGCTTGGCCTTGTAACCGAGGCGGCGAGCCTTGTCGGGGCGCGAGGGACGCGAGGCGCGGTGGATGACGTTCAACTGACGGAGCTATATTGATGCACTCTCAGCAAAAAGTTCAACGAGTGTATAGCAGGAACGCAAAGTTTTCCCAATCCCCTTCCCCGATCACCCGCACATCCAGACCGACTGATGCTTCTCGATGGAAATTCTCTCACCGAATCCCGTTGAGAGCAGTCGACTGGAAGAGGGGTCGTCGGAGAGAGGAGAGGGAGAAAGTCTTTGGCGTCCACATATTCGGATTGGGTGGTTCAACGTACTTCCCAGCAGCGAACGCGCAGAAGGAAGCGCATCACATCGGACTGCTTCTTCTTCTGGAGCTCTTCGACATACTTGAGGGCACCCATTTTGACTGCAAAAGCGAGACAAGAGGTTAGCCGCTCTGCTTGATCTGGAAAAAAAGTAGAAAGGTCGTAAAAGTTGTCGTGGATTGGACCAGGGGAGCGTTGGGGAACAAACCAGCTTTTCACGTAAAATCCGGCTGCCGAGGTTTTGGTGAGGGTGGTGGTTGGAGTTGGGAAAAATGGCTACGAGGAGAAAGTTTACACGGACAAGTGAAATTTCGAAGTTCACAATGTGGGTGGGAGCCCTTAGCGAACCACGCTAGGCCCAAAGCGGTCTAGAGACGGGTTGCGGTCTCCACTCACTGACAGGGCTCGGTGAGCGCCAGGGCAAAGCAGGGCTTCTCGGTGAGGCCTGGTACCCCACCTGATAGACGCTCCAACGTTTTCACGCTCAGTACCTGTTCCTGAGGCTGTGACAATCCGTATTATCTTCGTCCCCGTTGTTGTCTTGATTTTTGTCCTCCCTGTTATTGTTGCCAGTAGCTATGGTTTGCTCATGATAGTCCATTGATGCTCCATTATTTTGTGCTACTCATAATGTGTTCAGTCCTCCAGTCCCTAAGAACCATGCATTCTTGATCTACCACTCTCGCCGTCGACAGCATTCCCTCTTGTTATACCGATGCCAATGCAACTTTTGCGCCCTCGCGGTCTAAACATCACAAATTCCAACTTCTGGAGAACATCCCGTTGAAAGAATAGCACCGAACTTATGTCAGGGTTGAAACCATGCCGAAGTGCTCTGCTCCGCGGACATCGATTTCACGTCTTTTGCTCGCCATGGGGTGCCGAGAACGACCCTCAACCATCTATCGGGCCTCGGGCTCAATCAACCCACAAGTCAAACTTCTCATCGTTTACTTGGACGATTTCGACCCCTTCTTCTTTCTGCTGCCTGGCTTTTTCACGGCGCCGGAGGAAGTCAACCGCGTAGACCTTCGGTTCCTTGAAATGTCATAAGCAATTAGTGAAGCATGCCTCGGCTTGGAAATCTCACCAATCCTCGCTAGGCTTCGCATCCTCTAGCTCCGAGGGTTTGTCCTCACTTGGCACAGTATCCCTCTTAGGTAGGGAAGCTTTCTTCTTAGAGGCGCTACTAGCTGAAGAATTCCGTTTCTTTGCTAAGGTCTTCACAGACTCAGCAGCCTTCATCCTAACACTGGCATTCTCCAAAGAACCCTCGTCAAGAATAGAAGTTTTCGACTCGGTTGCGGGAAGTTTATACTTCGATTTGCTACGTCGTGAAGGTGCTTTTGATTCGACTTGTTGCTGTCCGTCTATTTCAGGTCAGAAGTCAAGGTCACATGCCGGGGGACCAATGGTAACTTGCCTGGATCTCTCCATGTGCGGTTCTTATTGTACTTGATCAGACTGGCTTTTCTCCTCTGATTCTGGCTCCCGTCTCTCACCGGGCTGCTCCCAGCTTTCGATGGACTGCTAGAGGTGTCTGCTGTGGCAGGCGTGCTGCTTGTCTCTGGGACCATCATGGCTTTAGGGGCCTTGACCGATTTAGCGCTCATGACATCGTCAGACCCCAAGACGTTGTTAGAGCCGATGGCTTCCTCCATCGTCGGTGGCCGGCCAATACGTATCTAAGGATGCCGAGGCGAATTATGCACACAAAAGAAGAATGATTGGTTGGATATTCTAACAAGGGGCGATGCTCGTGCTGTTGGAGATGGGAAACGAATACATCCAAGTAGTGGTATGAGATCGAGAAAGCTGTACTTGCAGCAGGCGTGAGCACCTACCTATCTACTTTGCTGTCAGGGAGAAATAGAGGAAGGAGGTGACGGCAGTCGATACAAAGCAGCGCTTCCCCGTTTTTCATTTGGTACCTTATCTCGTAGAAGAAGTGGAAGTCGCTGCCCGGCCCGGTAAGCAACTGCCTTCCTGGACGTTGCTGCAAGGTTTGTTAGGACTACTCTAGCGAAAGAGTTCCCGCACCGAAGCTACCTTAGGCAGGCAAGGGGGTAACAACAGCAGAGACGATACCTAGGCGTAAAGACGATTAAAACGCCATGGATCGCGAACCAGCTTACACTTCCCCTTCTCAGATGCGCACAACCCGATGATTGATATCCAGATATTACCATCATTTCTCAGCTCTCACTCGACCACGTCCAATCAAATTGTGTAATCCTTATATTCTCCAAACCCAATGGAAAAAAAGCATAATCTTTCGTACAAGAATCCCTCCGAGCCATTAACCAGAAACAAGTCCCTTTTTTGATTCTCAGGTTACACCATGCTCGTGCTAAAAAGTCTCTGTCTATGACGGTTGTGCCCTGAGTAGTAGTGAAAGTCTCTCTCCCAATCTCCTCTTGAATCTCTCATCATCATGAATGGGGGAGGCCGTGGTCCCTGCATCGCGAAACGCAAGCAAACAAAACAAGAGTGAAAGTGGTGTGTAGTTCAACAGGTCTTCCTTTCCTTTTAAGCCTTCTTTTGTCTTCCCAAAGAAGCAAAAAAATGTCCCGCCGTTTTGTCAATTTAAGCAGAAAATGAGAACCATTCCAACGCCAAAAGTGAGAGAAATGCCGCCGGGCCTCTGGGCCACGGCTATGCTTGTAATGCCTCGGCCATGCCTACCGGGTTCGGATGCGTGGGTTCGATGTGGCAGCAATGCGTGAAGAAGTGGAATGGAAGAAAAAGATTAAAACTCGGTGCGACAATCGACGAGTCGTAGATGAATGAGGTTGTGCGTCCAATATTGATAACTTTTCAAGCTGAGTAGGAAGAAGCTTCATCAGCGGCTGTTCAAAGACAGACCCTGAAAAGCAGCCGCCCAATCGTTTTGGGAGTTCATTGGAGCCACACCCGTATCATGCGGGCCAGGTCCTTCCGGAGCCGGAGCAAAGCGAGTGCGCATTTGATAGTCACCCGCTCCTGGGAAGCTGTAGCTGTCAAGCGATGACATGACTCCAGGTACATAGGGCATATTTCCAGGCCGAGGGGCGCTGCTCAAACCACCGCCCATATGAGAGTAAGGGTAGTTTGGCTGACCATAGCCAGCGCCAGGGCCGGGCCTATCCCCCCCGAAGGGAGGCGTGAACGAGTTCTGGAATCCACGGCCGGCAGGCCCAGCACCGTTAAACCCTACCGGCTGCTGTTCCTGCTGCTGCTGCTGCTGCTGCTGCTGCTGGTTGGATCGTCTTTCGGAGTTGTTCGAACCACGACCAACGCCGACGGCCCCGGGACCTACGCCACTAGGTGCCTGAATGCCAAGAGTCGGGCTGGCAAAAGACGCAGGGTTGATGGCCGACATCCAGATCCTGGTCTTGTAGATTTTGAACAAGTCCGTAACGAGTGAGTTGAAGTTGATGTAAGAGTCGGCGAAGTAATAAAATGTCAATTTCTTCCAGTCCCTGTGGCCAATCAGTTAGTTATCCTGGCAATAGGTTGTACAAACCACTCACATTTGGAACTCGGCATCCAGGATCTCCATGTTGAGCCCATGCTCCTTAACCTTCTGCATGCAAACACGCTTGGCCTTGGCCTCGTTGCCCTCCTTGTCCCGCAAGGCATGGATCTCGTGGCTTTGTGCAAGACGTTTGATGAGTTTCGGCTTGAGCTCTCCAGCGTTAGGCTCTTGCATATGATGCTGGTTCGGGGGACCCATGCCGCCAACTGCACTGCCTTGGAGACCGTTTGCGGCCGCCATCAGGCCTGCACCTGTACCATCCTGAGCGGCGGCGGCATTCTGCGAGTACATCATCAACCACTTGTACTGCTCCTCTGCGTAATGCTCCTTCAGCTCCTTGGCAGTTTGCCAGTCTACGTTGTCTCGCGCGACGGTTCCCAAATCTGTTCCTCGATCCGCCTCGACAATCACAAGATCACCTGGTTTCACCGTGAGACCGGTGCCCTCTTGAATGTAGAACACATCAGCTCTGGCGCACTTGAACAAGACGATGTGCAGCAGTTGATTGTGACGCGGCTGAGACATGGCATAGACGTTACGATGAGGCGAAGGTGCTCGGTTGCCGTACTGAGTGGGGTGCATCTGAGGGTAGGGTGAGGAGAACGGGTTGCTGAACATGCTCGCTGGGGGTGCCTGGAGGCCGCCACCAGGTGTGAAGTAAGATGCTGGTTCTCAGAATTAGTAAAGCCAATTCCAAGGCGACATGATGGTGACCTCACCGGTATTGCCAGGAAAATTCGGGTTCTCACCATAAGCAGTGGAGAAATCCACAGGCTGTTGCGGTTCGGCCACTGGCGTGTCGAGCCCTGTGACGGTCTCACTGATGGAGCTGATGGAGCCTTGACGGGTTGGGATATCTGCAAACGAATGTCTCCGACTCTGCTGCCCTTCGGGTCCTCCAAATCCGAGCGAGCTATGCCAGTATGCCTTCTTAACGTTTTCCAGCTTGCGATTCTCGTAAGGGGATCGGAATGCGGAAACTCCAAACTCGCTCATCCTGCGCCCCATGGCTCTCTTTGCTGCCAAGTCGGCTCCTTCATTGGCTTCGTCGAGCTCGTCAATAGCGTAGTCAGATTCCTCCGGCACTGTCTCTCGGAGAGAGTACCCGTTACCAAGCCCGTACGCGGCACCAGTTGATGCCCTAGGTCTGAGTCGATTCTGGTACTGCTGCTGTTGCTGCTGTTGTTGCTGCTGTTGTTGCTGCTGTTGCCGGAGCATCGCATTCTCACGCGCCAGTAGCTCAATCGTCTTGGCCTCAGCAGACTGATGCATGGATCCTTGCATTGACTCGCTTGCGCTCTCGTCATCATCGTCGTCCACCTCTTTGACCTTACCAAGCAAGCCTCCGTCGTTCGACATCTCACTCAGCATGCTGGGTCTGGAGGGACGGTGCTGCAGACCAGAGTGACCATGAGCGCGACCACGGCCAAGGATCGTCGAGCTGCTCATAGATGCGGGCGGCGCATCAGGTTCCAGTTGGCCGACAGAATATGACTGGGAGCGATAAGTCTTCGGTGTCGGGTGCAGAGGAATTGCGAACGGGATCTGAGCATTGGGGCCGGAGTCTCGCGGGGCAGGCGACGTCTGTCCGAAGCTGCTCTCGCTGAAGAAAGAACCTCCAGCCGAACCGGGAGGCATCGTCGAGGTCGGCGAGGGCAGAACCTCGCTCAGGCGCGAAGGTGGATCCTTCCTGTCGTTGTTCCAGATCCCAGTCCCCCAAGTAAAAGTTGATCCTGGCACCGGAGCCCGGCCCATGACACCGGAAGACTGTGAATGAGAGCCCCAAGGTGCGTTACCCTCCGCCGATGGGGTGCTGGGGTGAGATGCCGTAGGAGACATGGAGCTGCTGGCGAATGAACCCTTGCGTGGCCGAGGCAGAGGTTGTGTGGTGTCGTTAAGCCAAGAGGCGCGCCTGACTGGTTTCTGAGGTTGAGACACTGGCTGAGGAAGGTCTTGACGATGAGCGTCGGTCTCGTCGTCTGAGCTCGCAAGAGCTTCAGAATCAGGAGTCGAACGACGGTTAAGCTTATCGAGAAGGATGGCGTGGCTATTTGGAGCGACCGCCGAGAAGGTGCCCTGACCCGGTTTGGAGGGCGGGCCGGGTTTGGCGGGGTTAGCACTTCCTCCAGAGCTCATTGTCCGGCCTACTGCTTTAGTTCAAGTGAGACCCAGACCCTGAAACCAACTCGGGCAGCAGCTTCCTCGTCAAAAGAAATAGCAGTCAAACCACCTACTATGCGAGTGTCGGAGGACCAATATCTTCAAACGAAAGAATGAGTTCAGTGAGATGATGAGAGACCCTGTTTCGGCCGCAAAGTAAAGTGGTAGAACGAGGATGAAAGGCGGTCAAGGCCGAAGGAGTCTAGAATTTGTGTTAGCAGCTATGTCATTAAACGTTAAAAGGCAAGCGCTGTGAGACAAGATGAAAGAGACGAGTTTCGCCGCAAGCAGCTTGGGGTGTCACGGGAGCTGCGGCTCAGCTCTCGGGGGGGTCCAAGCTGGCAGCCACTGGCATAAGGCAATTGGAATGCGCCACGAGGTCCGAGCAAGAGTCATTCAGAGGCTAGAAGGCCAAGGTGACTGAATGACAAAAACGTCGAGTCCTTGATTCAGCCTATTGAGCTGCTCATCTAATGATGAGCTGAGCCGAGGTGGAGCTGGTGACACGCGTGAGGATAGACAAGGCCGTCAAGTCAGACAGACGCTGGCAACGCGCAGCTGTTGGACCAACGAGAGCAGTGAACTTGGTCTCTCGGAGGATTTACCGCCTGGCAGCAGCAGCCTTGCGACATGGAATGTGTGATTCGCACAGCAGACGATGGAAAGCAGGTACGTACCAGACAGGAGGAACTCAGGTAGATCTATCGGCGGGGTATCAAAGTGCGCAACTTCTAGATATTGAGAGACGTGGAGGATGACAATGAGATTGAAACGGCAACGGTGACGCGAGGTGTTGCGCGGTATGTCGGTTGTGTGCGCAGTCGTGCTGGGGCCTGGCCGAGGTGAGATGGAGCAGCAGCTGCTGTTCTGACGATGTGGTAGTGGGCTGGCACAGCCGCAATTGTAGGTTCAGGGAGGAGCGAGTAAAAGGGCGTGTCCTCGAAGATGATAGGTCTCTCAAGAGTGGACGGTTCGGTTTGGACGAGATGCGACTCGATAGGAAGGAAAATGAAGGAAGATGATTATGGTGCGCGCGAAATGGGAACCGAAAAAATCGCGAAAGTCGTCTAAACCAGTTCGTCTAACCCAGACCCAAGTGCCCAAAGGAAATATAACGTTTTGTCTGACGGGATTGTTGCGCAGCGCAAGGTGGCCGGGAGCCCAAAGGTACCGTGTAGTGTGAGCGAGCGCGAGTGCGCGGTTGCCGTCTAGAATGGAGGTGCAGTGCAGTGTCGTTGGTCGAGAGCGAGGTAATGCGACAGGAGCTACGCGCATCCCATGACAGGCGCGTGGAGAACTGATCGCAAGGCGGGATGCGTGCGGTGGGAGATGGCGAGAGGTGTGTTGGGGATGTAGGAGGGAGAAGAAAAAAAGTCCTTGGGACGGCACCCTCGATCCTTGAAGTGGTGGTCCTGATGGAGGAAGGAGGAGGGAGCAGCAGCTGGTGAGGAGAAGGGAACGGACGAGAAAAGAGTTGGAGTGGTTTGAGAAGGCGATGGGAGGAGGTTGTAATACGTCGACGGAAGCGGGGGAGGAGAAGACGTTGCGACACGAGACCAGAGCTTGTCCAAGTGGCTGGTGCGTAGCTACGGGACGGGTAGGTACGAAGTAAGGTAAGGCAGGAGGTATGGGGGCGGGCAGGTAATAGTTAGGTAGGTACGGATAGGTATGTACTAGGTAGGGTAGGTAAGTAAAATGGGGACGTGAGGTGGAAGGGTCCGGTACAGGGTAGGTGAGGTAGTGGCAGGTAAGTAGGCAATGGAAGCAATAAGGTAAGGAGGGTCTGTATGGATATGTGCGTATGTACCTAGCTAGGTAGGTGGCAACCTGGAACGTATGGAAGCTACCTGCCTGACGACACACGCGCCGAAGAGGTCAGGTTCAGGTACGTTGCGGCGTCAGGCAAAGTGGTGGTGGGTGGCTAAGGCGGGAAAACTAGGATGGGAGGGAAACGTGGAGTGGAGGAGGGGCGAGACGCTCAGCGGATGGGTTGGGATTGCGGGAATGGAAGATGCCGTCAGGAAACGAAGCCAGCTAGGGCCGGGTTCCTCAGGTATTCGCAGGTTTTCTGTCGTAGGGTCGCGTCGGGGGGAGGGGAGGAGGGGGGAAGACGACGCACAGAGACAAAGCAAAATAAGGTGAGATGCAGCTAAGGTGAATGGAAAGACTGAGATGGGTTTTGTCAGGCAGTGGGAGAGTCGAGACTGGACAGAGAAAGCACAGCAAATCCGATGCAATGCAGCCCAGCCAGCAGGACAGTCGACACCAAACCAAACCAAACCAAACCAAACCGAACCGAACGAGGAGACCAGGCGTCTGTCTGTCTGTCGGTTGTCTGTCTGTGTGCTTTGCCGTATGCACTGCGCTGCGCTTCGCTTCAAGCCACGGACACCATGCGCACTGTATGAAATGGATACCACCAGAGCATGCAGTACAGGCGCAGGAGAAGAAGTCTGCCCCGGCTGGCCTACCTAGGTTAGGGACCCGAGCAGGGCAAGGTGGCACGGGAGTTGGGTCTGGTCAGGTACCTAGGCAGATTGTCAGGGACGGGAGTGTGCGGCGGGCAGACGCGGGCAGTGGATCGAATCGACTAATATCGGTGGAGAGGACAAGTGGGCAGGTCCCAGATGATCATCGTACGGGAGAGTGGGAACGCGTCGGAACGATGAAGCACGACACACAACGGCGATGCTTCGAGAAGGAGATGGCGGAGAAAACAGAATCGACAAGAAAAAGAAGAGGGGAACGAATGGGTCTGCTGGCGAGCAAAGACGGGACCAAGTAGGGTATTCGTAGAAGCTCAAAAGCACTCACTCACCCACTAGCTACCTAGACAGACACATACACACACGCACGTACGCACACGCACACACCAGACATCCATAGACTTCAGGTAAGGTGAGAGAGAGGGAGTAGGCAAGCTTCAGCTACCTAAGCATCTATGCCGCACTGAGGCAAGGTGATGTGTTGATGTACGCACTCATCTCACGTCGCAGGCAAAGCAAGGCAGGGAAGGGTTGTCAAGCGTGTGCGTCTGCATCTGCGACTAAGAGCCTGGCCAAGCTATGCTATGGTGAGGAGACTTGGAGGATGAGGAGTAACAGACATGGTCCTGAATAAGTAGACTGGTGATGCAGGCCGGGTTGCCGTGCAGATAATGATACCTGCGACCCTCAGGTACCAACCAGGACCACGTACACTCATTGGAGGAGGCTGTACTCTTCTGTCTGCAAGACACGGGATTCGGTTGACGCGGAGAAGCAGGCCCAACGGCAGTCGTAAAAACGATGAGACACGACCACTCTCTGGAGACACAGACACCGCAACCACGGACTAACTGCCCGGCGACTATGGAAGACCGGACCACTTGGAATCCCTGGAATCCGCAAAGATCGAGCAAAGTGAATTTCAAGAGACTAGACTAGTGGTGGCCCAATTTTCAGACAAAGTGATATCCAGTTTCCGGCCCAAGGATTGGATGAGTTTGCCAGGTTGCGGTCCGTAGGCTGGAAGAACGTCCGGGGAAAACATGAAGCATGCATCTCGCTGAGGGAACGGCAGCTAAGGTCACTTACGGCAAGGTTGGCACTGAGTGTGCTGCTGGATGGTTCCCCCCTCCTTGTCAAACGCCGCTCTTTGGCTCGCGCTGGATTTCGAGAGGGTGTGCACCAGAAAGCGAGACAGAAACAGAGAGAGAGAGAGAGAGAAGGGGGCGACATGGAAGATCAGCAAACCCTCCTTACGAGGGCCAGCCAGCAATAGACCATACGCAGTAGTAGACGTCCTAGGCAAGATGGGTAGGCGAGAAAAAATGATGGAAGCGAGTTGTTCAAGATTGCTGCTGGAGCCCACGGTAGCTTGAATTGGTGTGATTGAATGGTGCTGTAGGCGCAAGCTGCTTGGGTTGAGGCCTCTTGAATGGACCAATAAGCAATGTTCCATTAATACATAAAGCATGAGAAATCGACAGAAGAGCAAGCTGCCCAAGAGCAGACGGTTGAGAAGACGGATCTCGGGCAAGCTCAGGCTAAGGTACCCTTCTGCCCTGGCCCTGACGCCTGCTGTTGAAAAGGAAAGAAACGATGGGTGTTCCTCAGGTTGTCCTGTCCTGTCCGTACAGTGCAAGCAAGGTGTCCGCCCTGCGTGATGGAGTCGCGCTAACCACACTCGCAAGCATGCAAGTACGTACCGTTCAGCATCGTTCCGGTTCCCCACACTTTTCTCCAGGTAAAGGCCCACTTCATGTCCTGTGCCACTGCCAGTCAGAGCGGCTAGGCCGTAATGGTCAGGGCCCAGGGGTGCTGGCTAGTGGGGCCGACAATCTCTGATGCTCCAATCACGTTAGCCTCTCCCCGTCCCCCGTCCCCCGTCCACGTTCCTCTTTGTGCTGACGGAAGGGGGAAGTGTCAATTGGGAGCTGCCTCGACATACGGTATCTAAAGATTCTAGACTAAGAGGGAGAGAAGCGGGGAGACAGAGCCAGAAGGAGGACAGATGAAAGGGAGGAAGAGCCACTGAGATTCCGGCCATGGCGAGCAAGCAGCCTGCTCCCAAGTCTACTTTCCAAAGTTGCTAACCGAACTTTTCTCAGGTTTGCCTCGAGTCTTCTTCTCCATTGACTTGACTGCACATCATCTGGCCTGGACAGCTGTATCTCTGAATACGGCTGACCTTGCGTGGTAAGTGATTATTTCCTTGCTCTTCAACACTTACTGTCTGCGAATTTCGTCTTTGCCCGGTTCTCAAACAAGGCCAGGAAGGCACCCGAACTCCTTTATTGGCTGAGCGATGGATCATGTTTCCGTATTCCGCAAACCCATCCACGCCGCCTCTCAGTTAATTGATTGGGGCACTCGCATAAGATTCTTCCGATTTCAACGAGAACCCGGCGTCTCGACCAATTCGGTTCTGAGCCCATGCCATGCCAATGCTTGGGGATTATGCCGTACAAAGTTGCTGCGATCGCTGAGTCTGGACGCTACAGCCATACACCCTTAGCTATTCACCATCCCTCCATCTGCTGCCCCTGCGGCCTTCACCGATGAGGCTTACCTATACGACCTCCGTGCTCCGATATCTTCAAAACTACCACCGGATTAAGGACGTTTACGAAGAGACTCGATAATACTTCACGTCAAGCCCCGCGCGGCAGACAGACAATCCTACTGTCGCCTCAGCTTAAAGGAACGAATTGGATTTGACCAAAATGAACTCGAACGGGGCCATCACCACATGGAAAACCCATGGGATAGCCCCGACGATGCCGTCAGTCTTGCAGCTCTGGTGTTGCATGCTATCCCTCAGCCTCCCAGCATGGAGTGGGCATCTGACCCAAATGCGGCTGTAACAGGCGGAGCCCATTCGCCCATCGCCGATCCTCCAACCTTAGCTGCCTCTCGCTCCCCGATTAACGCTTGGCCAAGTCCACCTCGGTCAGCGGTGGCATTGCGCAAACAATCGACAAGGTATCATCGTCGCAATTTACGACTTCCACTCGACCCGTTCCTCGTTTCCATGTTCCGTCCTATGTGCAGCCATGCAAAACCGCCGTTGTAGGGTCTCTCTCCCCCCCTCACATCTCATCGCTCTGGCCGCGGACGTAGGTGAGACGCCGTCTCGATCCAAACACGTTTGTTTCTTGAACGCTACATGACGCACACGCCGCCATCGTGCCTGCCCTATCAGCGAACATAGAGGAGCTCTGGATCAGTCTTGCAGGGCCTCTCCTTGCGAATGTATTGTTTCTGCCGTTGGGGGGTTGCGACTGTGTTCGGGAATCTGCAGCTGGTCGTTGGCTTTCATCCAACACCCCGCATCGAATCCTTGTTCCTCGAATGTCCGTGTGTTCCAGCTCCAACACAAGAGAGCGTGTGTTCCTCTGCAATAGCTGGTTCCATAGCTTATACGAAGGCCCTGCTAACCAATTGCCTCTCTTTTCTTTCAACACGCAAAGCGCATTGACATATCAATCGAATGTCAGCGACCAGAACAGTCACCACATGCCTCAGCTGTTTTTGCAACGGTCTTACTGAAGAAAGGCAATGGAAGTGGGCAGAGAGTCATCCGTGACGTCGAAAGGACCAGCCACTACAGGCGGACGTTGCATGTGCAGACAGAGACGCTGGCACAAGGTTTGGTGTTGAGGGTCTGGGTACAGGGCACTTCTCCGAGACCAAGATGGGTAAGGATCCGTGGAGCAGACGGCCTGCTGCAGCATGTCACGCGCGCCGTTCTCCACCTAACCTCCTGCATTCTGCAGAAGCCCTCCTCAATGGGGTCGGCCTCTTCACTGACCTCACTGTGGCATCATCCAGACTTGTGGCATATAGCACGTTGTGGAGGGCCGATATGTCGAATGAAGGTATAACATTCGAAGCCCGAGTGCGAGCGCGCCGCACGCGCACTGCCGGCAACCGATGTATTTGGCGAACATGCGCGCTGAAGAGATACATGCAACCCTGGATTCCTGCATGCCGATGCGCTGATGTACGTGCGAGCTGGTTTGCCTGTCTAGGTTGGACTTTTCCTAGCCTGGAATGGCGGCGGGAGACTGCCGCTTCTGACCAGAACAAACCCAGGTCGATACTAAGCTCTCGCGAGAGACAACTCGGAGGTCGAATTAACCGCTCCATCTTACTGGCATCCATCAACAAGAGCATCGTCGTCCCCTGAGACCGGCTCATCGTCGAATGGATGTGATGTAGGGAACCGAAACGCGACGTACCGCACCGCAGCCTAGATCGACATACCTCCGAGCCGATGGAGGGCGAAAGGTAAATGTCAGCCAGGGGCTTTACCCCGGATTCTCATCTCGTCATTAAACTTAACCTTGGCTTTAGCTGCTCTGACGGTTGGATGGGCTAAAAAGCCACAAGAAATGCCCAGGCGGCGTCAGCCGTCGACCAACAGTATTCGTGCTTCCTCTCTCGCTGGACGTTGAGAACTTCAGTCCATCTCGAGGGTCACTTAACTACGACAACCAAGACTCATTGACTTACAAGGCGACTCCCTCAACGTGCGCTAGCGCATGTATTATCTTCGGGCGCCCAAGCCCAAGCAGCAGCAGCACCACCACCACCACATCTCTTTCTGCTGATCCGGCTGGCCTCATCATCTCTTTGCCCTGCAAACCTGTCTTGCTCGGACAGGTCTCTGTTCACATTGTGATCTATTGAAACAAAAGTCTGCTCTGAACGTGGACCGTTGCTTGTCAGAAAGCATTCAGTTGTACTCGGTGCGGAGACGAGACAGGCATGTACCCGGAACGGCTGGCATGATGATGAGGAGATGCGGCACAAGATCAGCGGAAGTCAAGGAAGCTAAACTTGACCGAGGGGGAAAAGCAAGTTACCCCAGTGGGTTTGATTGATCTCCCCCTCGTCCACAGATGCGAAGAGAAGGAGGGGTGTTGGGAAACAAGCCGGACGTGGCCGTGTCTTCGTGGAATGGAACGTACGCTTCCCTGTTGGATGGCCCTACGACGGACGACGCAGGCGAGAGAAACAGCAGCAAAGGAGTGCACTCCGGTCGGGCGGTTGCGACTCTACAACCACGGCGGAAAGCGTGGGGATTGATGGATGGCCCGCCCGCCACCACCCTCCTCACCCAAGCGGATTGAGGGGTTCACTTCTCACTTGAGGGGTTCCTGCACGGCGACCAGCTACCCCGGCTCCCCGCCCTGATCCGCTGCAACAACCCTGGGCTGGGCAAGAGAGCCCCCAATCAACATTGGAGAACCAAAAACCCTCCGTCAACCCTGACGGTTGTGAAGATGAGAGGCGGTCTCGAACGCCCATGTCCGTAGGAATTATGACGATCGTTTCCCGCCTCGTCTACGGACGTTGTCTGGCTCTCTTTCATCTGGGCCAGCGCCGACCCGAGGGGGTCTCGTGCACCCCGCGCATAAGCTGGCACGCACCTGGACCGGTCTCGCCATGGAACGTGAACATGAGCCTATCTGATGGAAAGCCAAAAGTCGCACAGCTCAGCGAGGCTCGCTCGATTTGCAGCCGAACACGAGCCATCGCGGGCCTGATCAGACGCGGGCGACCAGCCCTAGCGGTTGACGCCTTGCGTAAAGCACGTCCACGGGCAACGGCGAGGCTGTACGGGGAACGCGGACGAGGCTGTGATGAATAGCGATGATGTGATGGGTATTGCCTCGGTCACCGGCCTTTCTTTTGGGCCTGGTGAGTCCTGAGATGTAATGATACAGCATTTTCTACAGAATCCAAGCCACGCCCCCCCAAACTCCTTTTTTCCCCCGTCTCTTCTCAAGGTCATAATAACGCAAGGAATCTCTGCCTGGCTCTTAGGCGATGGCCTCGGCGCCCTTTTGCGCCTTGAGCTTCTCCTCGAACTTGGCGAACTCCTTCAGGGCAACCTCTTCTTCCTCGTCCATGATCTGCTCGACACCCTTGACTTCCTCAATCTGACAATGCCGTTTAGCACAAGCGGCGGGCAGGTACGGGGCTTTCAAATACTCACGTAGTGCATCAGCATACTCTCGATGCCGTTCTTCAGCGTGGCGGTACTGGAGTCGCACGTGCGGCAGGCGCCGCGAAGCTTCAGCAGAACGACACCCTCGTCCGTGAAGCCGCGGAAGTCAATATCGCCACCGTCTTCCTGAATCGCAGGTCGTATCCTCGTCTCGAGCAGCTCCTTGATCATACCGACCACCTCGCTGTCGTTTTCGTCGTACGCGAGACTGTCTTCCTCCTCGGCCTCGGGCGCCGGGGCGCCGTCCTTCTTCTCGGCGACGTTGACGATCGTCTGGCCCGAGGTGATGGCCTCGGTGATGAGCGCAAATATCTCGGGGCGGATGTGCGCCCAGTTGGCGTCGGCGGCCTTGGTCACCGTGATGAAGTCCGCGCCGTAGAAGACGGAGGTGACGCCGTCAATGTTCATCAGCTGGGCGGCCAGCGGGGAGGGGTACGGCGGGGCGATGGTCGAGCGCGGGTTCATGTACTCGATGAAGGGGCTCGAGATCGTCTCGGGGAGGATGCGGTGGTTCGGGAGGAACTTGATGGCGTCCGGGTTCGGGGTCGACTCCGTCTGGATGAAGATTGTGCGGACGGCGCCCTGGCGCCCGGCGAAGGGCGATTGCCTTTGCTGGGGCTGCTGGTGCGTCTGGCTTCGAGGCAGTCGGCTCTGCTGCAGAAGGCCGGAGGAGACGGCCGCGGGCAGGCTGGAGGGGTGGTGGCTCGCGAAATGTCTAGATTGCTGCGTGGCGGGGGCGGATCTGATTTGCCTCGTGGAGCGCGCAATGGCGCGGAGCGCTGTCCTCGATGTCCTGAAGGATGACATTGCGTGTGTGTGTTTGTATATATGCGTAATTATCGGTGTCGTCGTCGTCCTCGGGTAAAGTATTCGGCGGCGGCGGCGGCGGCGTGCTTGTTATTCAGGGTCGACTCGTAGACTGGTTTGCAAGGTGTAAATTTACATCAAAATGATGACTGCAGCGCCATGTACAAATTTACCCCAGGGTTCTGAACGCTCTGATCCTCGGCATTACTCAACGCAGGGCGCAACCGCCAGATAGAGCTCCATCGGCTTTTCGAGCACACTTTTGACAGACGGACCCTCTTTTTCTCCCCTTCGCCGCTCAATTCCGAGGCCTTGTATTACCAATCATGGGTCCTCCGGCTGCGGGCCTTGTCAGGATGACGCAAAGCCTTTTTCTTCTCCTTCGCCCGTAGAATTCCCGAGTCGACCGAACGCTGCGGGACTGGGTACGTAGGCATGCAAATGGACACACACGGCTGAGCTCCAGAAATAATTCGACACTTGCGCGAATACACTGAGTGTCCAGTTGCATCAAGTGGACTTGGTGGGGAGGAGTCAAAGCCATCCCGGGTCCCCAGAGTACTCTGTACATAGCGGGCAGACATTCGACTTGGGCGGGCTTTTGGCGGTCAGGCCCAGCTTCAGTGGATTTGGACTGAGGTTAGGATTGACCGCCTAAAAGCTCAGGCCCCACTAGAATTTTCTCTCGAGAGCTCCGGCGCTTGGTTCTGGGAACTCGTTAAGCGGCAGAAAAAATAAAACGATCTGAAGGAAACCACAGCAAGCAACGTTCCTGAACGAAAACGAAAACGCGGGGTCAACCACAACGGCTGAACTCCTGTTTGTAACAACCACAGAATTGTTTTTCTTTTCGTTCTGGCTATCTGCCTCCCTTCGCTCTGACATATCTCAATCGGTATCCTTGTCTACAGCTAGTCCTTTGTGTATTCGCAACGACGGACGAGGTCGAACCATTCTCTACCGTGCAGCAATTTTCCCGAGATACCGAGGCAAGCAAGATTCAAAGTCGGATCTTTGCAAGGAACAGAGCCACCCGCCGGCGTCTTCAGTTGCGACTCTTGCAAACATAGCGACTCGCAGGGCTGCTTAGAGACTGCTCGCGGAGCAGCGAGAGTACTTCGCGAGGAAACGGGCGGCATACTTTGAGGCAGCGCGACGACCGATCCGAGAGAGAAGCAGAACAATGTCAGCCGATCCGCCGCAGCCGGTCGTCCCGCGTTCACCCAAGCGCGCGCACGATGGGCTGGCGGAGCTGATTGAGCATGCGAACAAGAGGTCCAGGACTTTGAGCCCTGAGGGGAACCAACAAGAACCAGAGGGGACCGCGGCGAATGGCGAGGAGAACGATACGGCGGCGGCGTCTGCCAATGGAACGACGAGCAGTAAGGCGGCAGGCGAAGCCGTTGACGAGAGCAGAAGACAACTAGAGTTGCCAAATCATGCCAAAGAGTCTGCGCCAGCCACGGCACCACCATCCACCCAAAAACCCGAAGCGGTCCCTGAGACGAAGGCAGCGCCCAAGGCGAAGATGTGTGGCGTTTGCAATGAGAAGGAAGGCAAATACAAGTGCACACGCCCGGGTTGTGCTCTGCCATTGTACGTTTCACCGTGGAGACCGTTGGTTTTCATTATACATTCTCTGTTGTCATGTGCATTATTTACTAACATTAATGGGTATGGAAATAGTTGCTCGGTGCAATGTAGCAAGACCCACCGCGAGAACCACCCGCCAGATCCCGATCCCGTTCCCAAACCTCCCGTCGAGGCGCCCAAGCCGCCAGGGACGACGACAGCCCGCGACCCAAAGAACCCATTCAGCGTCCTTGACGACTCGGACCAGCTGCGCTACCTTTTCAGGCGCTACCCAAGTCTGCAGTCGCGCCTGCTCGGCATCCTCGCCGCGACCGAACCGCCGCCAGAGTTGCAGGCAACCGGAAACAGCCTGAACGACACGATGAAGGCGAGAGCCTTGGCGGCCGCGAATCCTAAGAAGGAGCAGTGGACGCATGACGTGGGTATCCGCAAGGGCAAGGAGGCGTTGCGGAAGGCGAGGACCGCGACGGGTGAGGACGGCGACGGCGTGCGGGAGTACATTGAGCTCATCAACCACCTCGTCCTCAAAGGCGAGGACGCCGCCGCCGAGGAGGCCATCCGGAAGAGTGCGGCGGAGAAGGATACGGATCTCATCAGGAAGCTCCTGGAGGAAGGTAGGTGAATAGTCTGGTGGGGACAGTTGGTCTTAGACGCCATGGTTTGGATGGATTAGGCGTACACATTCGAATGGTGTGCTGTGAACCACCGTGTACGTGTAGATGTATTCATAATAGTAATTTTGATGGACAAAGGTAAGCCGACCTCTTTCTCTGTTGCCCCTGGATGATCAATGGTTGACTTTGAATCTAGCGAAGAAACCGCTCTTGGGTGACCTGAGGGTGGTGTCAGACGGCGGGCTCCCATCCCTGGACCTCTGCTGCTGATGATCCTCCTGCTTGTGCTTGGTCAAGGCGCTCAGTTTGTTCCTCAACGCCCAGATGGAATCTGCGCTGCGCAGCGATGGCCTGGACTTTTGCCGCTGCGGCTGCTGCTGCTGCTGCTCTGGTTGGTGGTGGGGAGCTTCATCCCTCTGCGTCCAATCGACGCGGCGCTCATATGGATCCTGGTCGGGCACCTCGGAGCTATCGCCGTCCGGGTTTGGTGATGAAGTGCCGGATTCCCATGTCATCAGCAGGTCTGCAGCCCCCGTGCTCGCGCGCCTCGCAGCACGGGCGCGACGGTCTTCCGCATGATGTCCAGCAGGCGCGCCTTCGATGGTGTGCCTGTGGTAATTCCTGTCACGATGCGCGCGGTGCTCAATCGGCTGCGTCTCATCCTCCGGGATGCGGTCCGAGTAGAAGTTCTTGCGCTCCTGCTGATGCCGCTCCCGGTGTGCCTGCGCAATCCTCAAAGCGGTGCGGGACAGTTTGTGGACGAGCCCCTTGCCCTCCGGCATGGTGTCCGACGTGGTTGTCCGCGCAAACTGCGAAGCGGCGAACTGCGGAATGTAGAAGTGCTTGCTCTTGGAGGAGTCCTTGGACTTGGAGCTGGAGCTTCTGCTATCGTCGGACATCTTGGACTTTGGCCGCGCCGCGCTGGTATCGGGCCTCTCCTTGGGTGCCGCCGGCTTCTTCGCCGCCGGCTCGGTGCGCGGTCTGACGGGGTTGATCACAGACCGACGACGTTCTACGGGCTTGAGAGTTCCCTGTTCAAAAATCTCCCTGGCCATGCTCGCGTGTGGAAGTTGTTGGGGCGCCGCCGAGGTTGGGCTCAACGGCGCCGCATTGCCACCGGCGGCGGCCTCGGCCCTGGCTCTCCGTCTCCTCTCGGAATAAGCCTGGCGATCGGCGATGACCTTGTTGAGTTTCTGTGAGAGCTCCTCCGGGTCGAAGGGCATCGGTTGGGAGCACCGTTGTCTCGGCGGCCGGATGATGGCGGCGGCGCCTGCGGGAGCCATTGTGGGTTTGATGGGTTGCTGCCCCGCTACCGCCGCCGCCGGAGGTGCCCCCGCGTGGTCGTGAGGGTAGCTCATGTTGTATAACATTGTCGATGACGTGCAAGTACCCCACTGGGGAATTCTTGTCCAAGCAAGGTTGTTGAGTGATGTGAAAATGTTCCAGAATTTCCGATGATTCTCGGGTGCGTGCAATATGTGAAAGCTCTTGAAAACCGTATACAGCAAGTTGGGCGATGCTGCTATTTACCGTGTGCTGTAGGAGTGTTTCGCTGCATCAATCGGTTGATCGCGGACGTTGGGTTGACGACAAGGGAAAATAAGTAGTGAGATCTTTTTGGCCGTTTGTACAACAGGGGTTTCGTTGATATGTCACATCCGGAGAACCCACCCTTGACGTACGAACGAAAGAAAGGCGGACGGCGAAATGCGGAAAAAGTTGACTGCTGACTTTTGTCACGCTGCTGCTGCTGCTGCCCTGGAAATGCGACAGACTGCCCTGGAAGCGAACGACAACAACAACCGCAAGCCAGTCTTGGGACCTGTGGGCTATGTATATGTCATACGACCCGACGCAGAACCACGGCTCGAAGCAGGTCACAAGCGACCCGAGTGTCCCTTTGGCTCGATCGTCCCAGGCCAGGCCCGACGAAGTGGGGTCGAAAGCTTTCCAACCCCCGGTCCGTCCTCTCGTCTGTCACTCTCCCGCGATGCGGCACACGGCGCACAGGGGTCCTGTGAAATCCTGTCGGCTGTTCGTCTGGTGCAAGGCACCGTAGCGGAGCTGGGCTTGCGTCGTGTGTCCTGCGTGCGGCGGCGGCGGCGGCGGGCGTGGGTTTGTGGGATGGACCAAAGAGAGAGAGGGAGGGCCTATGGATGGATGGATGGATGGATGGGACGCAAGCCAAGGAGGAAGTGAGAGGTGAGAGGTGATTTTGCGTATGCGTGGTTGCGTCTTCTTCTGCTGCTGCTTCGTCCTCTCTTTTAGTCCGGCAGGGTCCCAGACAATATGTACCTCACGGGCGAACACACACTCTTTCAGACTGTGTGTCTCGCGCTTAGTCCTCCGTTCCTTCTACTCGGATGCTGCGTGTGTGTGTGTGTGTGTGTTTTGGGACGGAGCGGAGGTAAGGTGTAGGTATGACTGTGTGCAAAAAGGTACAGGAGAAGGGCGGGGGAAAACAGGATGTGTTTGCTTATATGTAAAGTTGTTGTCGTGTTGTTGCGCATGTATATTTGGTCGAGGCGAGAACGGACGGTCGACGCCGTCTGCCTCTTTCTCGCTCGTGCGTGCAAGGATGACGAGGGGAGGAGGAGAGACAGTTGACTGAGAATGCGCCGTGTGCTAGTGGTCGAGAACACAACCGCACCAGGAATAGTACAGAGACAAGACCCAAGAGAAGCAGAGACAGAGGAGACAAAAATAAAGGGCTGCTTCCGTGGCGGTGGGAAAAGATGAAGAATTAAGAACCACCAGGGGAGGAGGAGGAGGGGCGGTTCACGGATGTCTTGAAGGACGAGCGTTCCATAGGTTGCATTTTTAGACAAGCTCGTCTGGTCAGGTATGGTCAGGTCTCTCTCGTCCGTCGAGTGCGAGGAAAGTGACTGGGTGAGAAAAAGGCTGGCTCGTTATGGCTTGATGCTTGCTTGGGGTTGGAGCTCAGCACTACTACTGACTGACTTTGCTTGGAGGCTTTATTTCCCATCCAATTCACGTCTTCAAGCGGGTGGGGGTTGGGAATTGCGCCGCCGTACGCAGTAGGGGACGAAAGACCAGGTGCAGCAGGTACTTGTCAAAAGTCCATGGATGAACAGGTATGGGGAACCTTGGGACGGGCGACGGACGACGCAGGCTCGGGACGCCATCTGGCTCCTCCTCTGCCTCTCTGCCTCTCTGCCTCTCGCCGGCACGCGGCGCATAAGGGAAGCCAGCCCGTCAAAGTGGCATGCCTCATGGGATTTTCTTGCCCTCGGGCCAATCGATAGTGATGGCGCTAATGACTGGCAACTGCGAGTTTTCGTGCTAGCAAAATGTGATTTGATTAATTACCAGCGTCGTAGTAGTGTAGGTAGTATGCTGGGCGAGTAAGGTGCATGAAGGGTGCTTCCCCGCTGGTGGCAGAACGGATGGCAGCAAAACCAGAAGCGACCAATCCTGAACCGGTCAAGATCGTGACCTGCAGTGAGGAGAAAGAGGGTGGTGGTGGTGGACGGGGTAGGCGACAAAAAAATTAAGGTAAGGAAGCATAACCGGCCATGGGCTTGAGACTATCTTAGCCAGATGAACCGATCAACGAACCAACTCGGGATAGTCTCCAGACTCGAATGGGCTCTTAGGACGCCCCGTTGGTCGGTCGAGTTGCACTGGGCCAGTGATCGGATGCCGCTTTGGGACACACTCTCCGGCCGCTTCACCGACACACATACGGAGGAGGAGTCCATCGTCTTCTCTCCTCCTCCTCCTGCTCCTTGAGTCCTTGTTGCTGTCGTCCCAGCTCTCTTGATCTCGCACATCGGTGGCGCTGCGGCACTCGAACCCTTGGCGGTCCTCCATCCAGCCCGTAGGAAGAGGCAAGATGGCTTGGGCGCCTCTGCTGCTGCATAATCAGGGAAAAAAGCAAACGTTCCCCTGGACAGGTTGGTTCAACGTCGCGGTGTATGGAGGGCGTCCAGTGTGGGTGGTGATTGTACCCTCAGTTGGGTTGGTGGGGATGATCCACGGCGGGCATCAGTCTACTGCAGTGCACTCACACGACAAAGTGTCAGCGCCCCGCGAAGGCACAAAAGGCCAGCAGAGGGCAGACAAGCTGCGTGAGAAGTCCGACGGATCGTTTCATTGGTCATCGTGTCCGCAGTCCAGTATCTGTACGGCGTAGTCTCACCTACGACCTTCTTGAATATGGTTGGTTTCGTGATGTCGGAGGCGGTGGAGGGGATGCCACGTTCCCAACGCCTCCGTCCCTTGTTCGCGTTTACAGCCCATGTACCCTAAAGAAACGAACCATCCCCAGGAAAAGGCTGGATAGCGAGCTCTCTCCCTAAGGCACGGTTGTTATTGTTTTTCCTGGTAGTTCTCAGCCATCAGGCGGCTTAGGGGCTCGCCGGCTGTCTCAGAAAGGCCATTAAATCGCCGACTAAGAGGCAAACCAGCGGCCGGCCTTGGCAGTTGACGATGGCGGATCGGCTAGCGTTGAGCTTCGCTTCATGGAAACATGAACAATGGTCCTGGTCGATCATGGGATCAATAAGTTGTCTGGGTGTCATCAGCCCTCGACGACCGCGTCGCGTCGCAGGTCAGCCTTTCAGGGGTTCTGTCGTTCCTCGTCTGCTCAACAGTAGCCACGGCAAGAAGGCAATCCGACGACGGCTCGTTGATTGTTGAATGCGTTTCTCGGTCAATACGGCCGTCCAATCTCGACACGTACCAAGCCCGAATCTCCTGTCTTGGTTAACAGACAGCTTACCGCCCTGTTGTGCGCAACTCGCGTGCCATTCAGAGGCCTCGGCAGGCAGAGCAAGGTCCTGTCTCTGATTGCATGCCTTTGTCCCATGCCTGCGATGCCATTCGAACAACTTTCCGATCCAGCGCCGCGTCCTCTAATAACGGGGGCTAAGGACGAAACAAAGACGACGTGGGTTTCGGCAATGAGCGATATCTCCTGCTGGTGCTGCTTCTGCTGCTTCTGCTGCGTGCAGTAGCAGTAGCAGTAGCAGTAGCAGTGGCCTGCTGCAGCAAACTGCAGCAGGTCTGCATGTCTTGTCCTCGTATCCCAAATCCATGTAACCCAAAGACGGACGCTTTCACGAAGGGTCTCGCCGTCTTGCCTAATCATGCGGCTTGGCGATGCAGCCACAACCCCATCCTCCCCTCTGCGCGTCTAGTGGCACCAAGCTGCATACAACTCTGGAAGGATCGCCCTCTAGCTCATGTCCCCAATGGAAGCAATGCTCTGTGACGCCACAGCTGCACGCTGATATCCATAAAAAGTCTCGTGGGCCGGGGTTTGCGGATGGTGTTCTGTAAACTCAATGGCCGTTCTTCGCCTGTCGATGCTGGCGCTGTCACTCATGGCCTCAAGCCGTTCACGGATACATGTGCATAGTCTGTGCAGGCCCATTTTTGCAAAGAAAACAAGCCGTTCTTCAAATTAGCACCCGACCAATCCCCGGTAGTTGCGAGCAGCATGCAAAGTGTATTCAATGGATTGCCAGAGGTGAGCATCCTCGGCCGCCACAATGCTCAGCATTTCTGGTGAGAGTGAGGAGGTCGGTATTCGGATCCCGGGATCAGACGAGACTGTCGGATCCAGACTCGTCAATTGCTGCAAAATGATTTGATGGCCACCTCTGAAGTGCAGGCACGCGACGACCAAGTGGCCAAGACCAGGGGTCCGCGGCGGAATGCCAAGAACGCGGCGAGAAGGTTAGTCGACGACGTTATTTCCACCACCACCCTGACGACGCCTGCGGCTGGTTGGTTGCTTTAGTGATGGCCTGAGAATATTCCATAGTCAAGTGGAAGGAATGGCTACGAGTCGTAGCGCGACGAGCTGGAGCTGACAGAAGGTCGAGCGGGAGCTCGCGACCAAAGTAGCTAAAGCTAAGCTGCTTCGATGCTGGAGTTGCCTTTGGTCATCATTTCGAAGACGAAGACAGAGCTTCGGGACGTCACAAGTCCGCGTCGTTCTGTGAAGGTAATTTCGAGACGAACCGTGCTCGAAATTGACAGAAGTTTATTATCCGAGGCAGAAGCTTGGCGCCTTTTTGGAATCTGGTCTCGAGATCCGAGTGTCCGGGACGGCAGGTGAGAAGGGCCGTTTGCACGAGGCCGACAACCTGCGGATGGGTGTCGCGTGTCCCGTTCCGCGAGATGAGAGAGTGACAAAGTCAGATCATGCTGCCGGATCCGACATGGGCTGATTGGGAGTTTCCCAGCACCCAAGCTACTGGAGCCTGATGGGCAACGCCAAGCTCCATGTTCTGGAGGAGGATCATCCATGGACAACGGGTCTTAATTTGGTCAAGGATCATCAGTCAAAAGATGAGTGAGGCGCACAACGTGAGGCGTCCGTCCCTACTTAGTAAGGAAGGGCGCGGCCGATGCATGAGGGAGGTCTGTCGAGGAAGGCATGGATGGCAATGAACAAAGTGCCGACAATGAGGCGTCGCAAGCTTGTCGTGATGCGCAGATATCCGTAGCTGTTCGGGGTTGGAGTCAACGGTTGTTGGTGCCTGATCAATTGGTCGCTGATGACAGAAACAACGGTCCTGAACCTTGAAAGAGTAATACGGACACTTAAGGTAAGTAGTTAGCATAGAGCCAAGAGGTGTGATTGGCTCCGCGGCCACGTGTTGATGCGACTTTGAGCTGATTAGGGCGCTTGAAGATCATGGCACCAGCCGGGCTGCTTCATCTTGAGACATCAACGGTGTCCGTACGCGCGCCCACGGCAGGTTTGCTGTAATGTGCGGTGACATTAGCTTGTTTGGTGCTACTCGGATTTCGTAGACGAGATGTTGCGACTGATCCTAAAGAGGAAGGGAGCTCGACTTCGAAGCTCGGTACGTCATGCGGAGACACTGGAGTGATGTATGTCTGACGCGAGGCGCGTATCGTCAGTGAGTGGTCTCTGCCAAACGCCAAGGTAGAGCAATCCAGACGGCAAACTTGGGCGTACGTGCGTATCAAAGTACGTAGGTCTATGTGAATGAAGTGTTGTGTACGAGAGGTCCATTGTCCGAGTCGTGCGTATTTCGGGCTTCCCAGACCGCCACTTGATGTTTGCTTGTATGCTATTTGACTGTAACATTCGAGGTGGAAGTAGGTAGGTAGCTGAAGGGGAAGGGAATCAGAGCAGATGCAACTTGCAAGCACTGTGAACCGGAGTCGACCCCGGCTGACGGGCCTCTTTTCATTGAGGTGTGGATAAAGCCCGGGCACGGATACAGACAACACTTGAAGCAGAATGCCACAGTATGGATACAAACTAGGTGCATCCATTCAATTATGACGGTACGGATACCTGAGCACAGGTACGAAAAACTCCTGGCAAGCCGCAAGGTACGAACGAATAGGCGCACCTGTTGGTCTGGAAGAACATTGACTGACAAGCACCGGGCAGACCACAGGCTCCACTGACAGCTGGGTCCGCGGTGCTGGGCTCAGGGTGCCCTGGGCGCAGTGGTCGGTCCACTGAACAGACAGGGCCATCTGTGCCGCATCCACCATTTGGCGGCTCCCAGTCTCTGGGATACGGTGCCGGGTCCCCGAGCGCTCACGGTGCAGTCGGGTGCTGCCAGCCTGTGGCCCCCCCTTCCAGTGCTGCTCCATCCACGTCCAGCGTCCCGTCCCATTCGTTCCATGCCGCGCACTAGAACCACCCGAGCCGGAAGGCCCCCATTGTCGTTTGCTGCATTGGGTTCTTGAAATCCACACCAAACGACACACAATTTCGTAGAGTTTTCAGACGGACTGCTCGGAAGAAAGGGAGCAGCGTTTGCTGCGTATCGTTCGGGCGTGCATTATCCGTACCTACCTCCTACCTTACCTTACCTTACCTTACCTTACCTAAGGTACGGCACCTACCTACCCAAGGTAAGGTAGGTAGGTACACCTTGCATGCGAATGAATAACCTACTACCTTATGCAGTACCTTAAGGTACCTACCTACCTAGGTATGCAAGACACCTAGGTACCTTGGGCAGGTACAGTCGCTTACTTACCTCATGCCCACTGCTTTAGCACCAAAGAGAGAACTAACACTCCCGCCGCACAGTCGCATTCGCGCTCCAAGCCCCCCTTCCCCCCTTTCCCCTCTGATCATCAGGTCCAGGTCGCGGCTATATCCCGCTCTGCCGTTAGCCTCTCTTTCTTTGCTGCGCTGCTCTTCCTCCCGTCCTCCTGCTGGTCCCCTAATTAACCCTTCAGCATCATTCTCTCCCCTCCACACCCCTTTCTCTCCAGGTCATCTTACTCGACCAGTCCGGCTCAAACCAGCGCGGCCCAGGAACGACCATTCCTCACACTATCTTACCTTACCTTACCTACCGTGCCGTACCTTACCGACGAAGCAGAACTGCCTCTGCAGCATCCATCGCACAACTGTCGACAAATCCCAGAGGTAGGTAACGCAGCGTCCCGTCCTCCTGTCTCTCGCCGCCCCTCCTCTTCCCCAACCCGCTGTGCCAATCCCAGTCTAAAGGTTGCGCACCATCACAACCGGTCCTGGTCCTGCACATGCGCCGTCAAATGTCCACAAAGTCCACCTTGCCGTATTTCACTCGTCCAAGGGGGTCGTGCCCTTGGCTTGGAACGAGTTTGCCCTGGATCTGGATCCGCGACTGACCTCATTTGCTGTGCCTAGCATCGTCGTCGTCGAC
>JABGLZ010000452.1:39492-63065 GCA_014705045.1 Colletotrichum theobromicola | reverse complement strand
TGTGCCTAGCATCGTCGTCGTCGACCACCGTGCCGTGCTTCCCCTTCCCTTCCCCCTTCCAGTTCCTGGCCCCCCCTCCCCGTCAAGCAGCTTCCGGTCCTGGCCTCTGCCCTCTGGACATCTGCGTCGTGGTGGAGCGCCTAGCGAGGAAAAGGGCCCCTTTTTCCAACCCCTGGTCCGCCGCACCACGAAGCTCCAGAGTCAACACTAGGACAACCGCGTACTGCGTACAGAAAAGAGTACAGAGTACAGAGTACGAAGTTGGGTCTACCGAGTACAGTACAGTGTACGATGATCCCCTCCTCCTTCCCCCTTGTCCTGTCCTGCCCTGCCGTGAGATGATCCATCCTGCTCCCGTTCCTGTTCCTGTCCCCGTACCTGTCCTTGGCTTTTCCCGTTCGTTCGTTCGTTCGTTCGTCTCGCCAGCCAGTATCCGCCGCGTGCCTGACCCTACCGCTCCCTTGTTCGCACTAAGGACGGTGCTTGTGGGTTTGCCATGCCTTCCTTGAGCCTCGAGAATCCCGACTTTTAGTCAGTGCATCCACTGTCCCAAAAGTTTGGTTTGGACAAGGCTTAGATTTTTTTTTGGCCCTGCTCCTCATACATTGCCTGTCTGCCTGTCCTCCTGTACTCCTTCGTCGCTGCCTCGTCCTTCCATCTTTTTGTCCCTTACACATCGCATGTTTGTTTCCTCCGAGTAGCCTCTGCCGCAGTGCTGCCCTGCCCCCCCTGCTCGTGGTCGTGGCCATGGCGTCAGATCGAATAGGAGCTCGAAAGGCTCACAGGAGTTCAGAAGGTTCTCACATCCCTCCGAATCACTTCCACCACTCCGGAGCCCCGTCTTCTCTCGCTTCCGCCTCCGAGACAGCAGCCGCAGCGAGGAGGGCAGAACGTGAGACCGCCCACCGCTCCGCGCCCGCCGCCTCGAAGCAATACGAACCGCAATACGCCCTCCACCGAGACGAACCCTTCTTGCCTCCCAGGTTCCCGACCGAACAGCCAGCCAACTACCGCGATTCGATCGTGTCGATTGTCGACGACCCGTTCTTCCAGCGCTTCGACGACTACGCAGGGGAGGGTGCGCATGGATTTGAGCCGCTTCGGACTCCCACACTCCACGACCCTAACCCCGAAGACGATAACGAACAAGACGACGAGCACGAGGAGATAGGCGCGACGCAAAAATACGAAATCACGCAGGAATTCGACTTCGACTTCGACTTTGGATACTTTGAGCTCCGCGATGACGACAACCCCAACGAGCGCTGGCCGCCCCCAAGAAGAGAGTCGTTGATAATAGGACCTTCCTTGTCCTGGGTAAATGCCCCACCAAACACAGACTGCGGGGTAGCTGATGAGACGGGAAGTGGAAAAAAAGGGGCTGACGATCATAGCAACAACCAACCTCCGCCGCCGCTGTTGCCGCCGCCATCATGGACAGCCTCAACATCGCCGTCATTGGCGCATCCGGCGTCGGCAAATCGTCCTTCGTCCAACGAGTCCTCGGTCTGTCGCGCCCTCCCATAACCAACGCCTCCAGCGTTCGCATGGTCGTCGACAACGTCACGTACGGCGTAACCCTGATCGAGCTCGACCTCGAGTACTTCGAATTGAACCCTCTGCAGCCCATCCAGTGGCCCAAGCAGATTAACGGCCATATTGTACCTCGCGTAGACGGCGCATTGATTATTTACGATGTTATGAACAAGGAGAGCATGAAAGAATTGCCACAAGCGACAGGTGAGCGATAATCCTGTTGGTCCTTCGTCTGACGCGTCGCGCCTTGCTGACCAGAGCAAAGCCGCCTTGACGAAGTCCGGTCTTCCTGCCGTCCTCGTCGCCAACAAGTGCGATCATCCCGAGAGCGAACGACAAATAGACGCCGCCCGGGTTGCCAATCACGAATATTTCAAGTCCTGCGTCGGCCAGTTCAATCTGTCGACGAGTAGTCCCGAACGGGCGCGAGCCTGCCTGAATGCCATGCTGAAAGCTGCCATCGCTTATCGCAAGGGTACGTGAACACGAGTTCCAACTGCATAAGCCCATGTATGCATGCTGATGAACCGTCAGAAACGCAAGCGTCGGAAGGGGGCCTGTCCCGCCGTCGTGCAGCCTCGGCAGCCAATCTTGAGGCCCACGACAGCTCCAACGGCCGCCCGCTAAGTCAGCACAGTAAACATAGCCGAGCAAGCTCTGATTTGTCGCTCCTTCGAGGTGTACCCCCTCCCATCCCCGACCACCTACGCGGCCCACCAGCTCCAGGTAGTCCCCGACTGGCCAACTTCAGCGCGCCATCAACTTCAAATTTTGGAACAGAGACAATCGAAGAAGAAACACAACAAACCGTATCGAGCCAGCTGCGGACCCCGGGCATCCGCCTTGACCGCGGGCCAACCGACTCATTCCTCGACATGGAGGAGTCAGACGCCGAATCCTACAGGTATTCGGAGGATATCCCGATCCTGCAGCGGAGCGAAGAAACTTTCCTCGAAAAGCCCAAGCCAACGGGTGTGGCGTTTGACGAATTGGTTGACCGCCTCATCGCCCCACGCATGACCAAAGCAGATAACAACTTCTCGGATGTATTCCTCTGTCTGTATAGAAAATTCGCCGCACCAGGCGAGCTCTTCTCAGCCATCCTCACGCGACTCGATCGCGTCCGGGACGACAAATCAGCACACTACCTCTCGAAGACGGCCACCCAACTCCGAATCATTGAAGTAGTTGCGAAGTGGGTGTCGTTGTATCCCGGCGACTTTGCGCGGCCTGGCACAAGACGGAATTTGGAGGAGTTTATCAAGCACCTGTCCACTGAGCCGATCTTCTCTATCGCTGCGCAACAAATCAAGCGTCATCTCGAATTCAGCGTAGTGGAAGACGACGACACCGGCTGGGCGAAATCAGATGAGTTGGCGGACCAAGAGGGCAGCAAAGTCCTGTCAAAGGATAAGACCCGATCGACATCAGATTTGTCGAATGGGATGATCACCCTCACAGTTGATGATGCGATCGATGAGAGACCTTCCAACAGCTCTGATCTGTCACACGTAGACAGGACGAGCAGCGTTGGTACGCACGTCTCTTTCCACTCTTACGATGAGTACGAACGGGAGGCGGCCAACATGGAGCCGACAGACGTATTGCCCATGAACAAGTTCCGCTATCACATCTTTATGGACATTTCAGACGACGATATTGCTGATGAGATGACACGCATCGACTGGGTCATGTTTTCGTCAATTCGCATCAGAGACTTTGTACGACACGTCAGTCTCTCATTGGAGCTTCGGTCCAAATGCAAGAGTCTGAAGAACGTTAATCGCATGATCAACCATTTCAATCATGTTGCGAAGTGGGTGGCCAACCTCATCCTACTCCGGGACAAGGCGAAGCATCGCGCCCAAATGTTGGAGAAGTTCATGAACATTGCGCAGAAGCTGCGACGGCTTAACAATTATAACGGACTGGCAGCTGTTCTTGCCGGCATAAACGGCACCGCAGTCCATCGGTTGGCCCAGACATGGGCATTGGTGCCGCCGGAGGCGCAAAAGTCGTTTGCCAAGTTGGGCATTCTCATGGGCACCCAAAAAAGTCATTTTGCGTATCGACTGGCATGGGAAAACTCACCGTTGCCCCGGATACCATACATTCCACTCCACCGGAGAGACTTGGTTTCGGCCGAAGAGGGAAGCAAGACATTCGTGGGACCCGATGGCGACAGAGTGAATTGGAAGAAATTCGAGGTGCTCGGCGAAGTGCTCCTCCCTCTTATGAAGAGTCAAGGGACAGCTTACCCAAATCTCACAAAGCATGAGGCCGCTCGAGAACTCATTTTGGACTGCAGGATGCCGACAGATGAAGAGGTAAGTCTAAGGGGAACATTCCAAGACTGGCACGTGATGTTAACGATGTCCTCCAGGAAATTTACCAACGAAGTGTTCAGCTCGAGAGCACAGCAGGTGGTGGTGCTGAAGTCAGCAAGAAGAAGTTCCCCTGGTTCGCCAAATAGAAATTGGCAGTCCGGCGGTGCATGTCGATTGAGAGACTCTGTCTGGCGAGGCGACCGCAACAATGGCAACGACCAGCGATGGCGTGACGCGCGGGCAGACGGAGGGGCAGGTCAGAAGCTGGCGTGAGACATGCCGGCGCATGCTGGCGTATATATAAACAAGTAGGGTTCATACGACATTGTGGGAGGGATTGGTGAATGGCGATTTGGGTCGATTTCCGCGATATAGATATCCTCTTCAGCAATTGACGTCGGGGCGACATAAGGCCTCGCATTCCTCACGATACCCAGAACATTCCCGAGATGGACGACCTGGCTGACGTGCGGTCCTGGACCCGGTGCTGGTGGCATCATATTTCATGTGTCGTCGTTGGATGATCCACGCTTCGAGAGACGAGAGGTCATACATAACAACGGATGAAGAAGGGCCAAGCATCGGCACACGGCGGCAGCTATGTCAAAAAGAGAGGCTCATCGGCGATCGTCAAGGCCCTCCGTCCGTCCCCTGTCGGTCGGAGCGGTCCAGGCCTGCTCGGGGCCTGCAGCGGCCCAATGCAGTGCGATGTGGTCGGTGAACAGCGTGCCCCGCTAGGTTGGATTCAGGTGCGCTAGAGCTTGTTGACGTCATGCCTCTGAAAGCTCTGATTTTAGCGTTTCAAGGAGAGGGGCAACAAGGGGCAGAAACCGGGAGCCAGCGAGCTGCAATAGAGAGGACGAATTCACAATGGAGAGGTAAGCGGCGCATGTTCTGCAGGAATAATAGGCAACTGCCAGTACGTGATGGGGATGTGGGTATGGGGCAGTGGACAGCAGTACCTCTTGATAAGGGTCCCATTCGTTGGGGGGAGACGGCCATTCCACATGGAAAAGAGAATAGCATACTGATGAATGCCCCGCGCTGTCGCCCCCTCAACCTTGAACCTGGGCAGGGCAGGTCGGGGCCGTCGCCGTCGCCGTCAACCACAGCGTGTGACAAGAGGCAGGCACTTGCTTGCCGGTGCTGACACTCTGCGCACAGTCTCTAGAAGGGCAGAAAGAGCGATAGTAGCTTCCTCCCCGTCGACCTAATCTTGTGTTTCTCTTCATTTGGTTGGCCGACCGGCGCTTAAAGCGGACGTACCTTGGTTAGCCCGTGTTCCTTGTTCGGACTGAAGTGCCCGGAGTAGAGCTCCCATTGACGCCCCTCGTCTGTCGACACATTGGTCGTTTCTGTGGTCGCTCATCATAAGGGAAAAAAAATAGAAGCACACAACGGCGAAAGCTTTCTTCCGCCATCGTCCCCTCCAACCATCGCCATTTATCAGTCTACATCGCCAGCCCTCCTCCATTGGCCAGCTAGACTAACTTGTCCGACTTTTTCCCAAGCTGACCGCCTGCCGCTGAAGCTATCGTGATACGTGACGTCGCCTGCTGAGTCGTTGTGGTGGTATCTGCTAGGGTGTCTGGCTCTTACTAAAGCCAGCTCCTCCCAAGGCCTGCAGCCTCTCGCTCTTTTCGCCGCAGCAACCCACAAGTTTCTTCCTTTCTTCACCTTTCGCAAACCACTCAAGCTCACCCGCTTGCCGTTGTCGTGACCGGCGTCCTGTCAGCCACTGCACCCAGCTCCCCACGGTGCCAATTCGCCCGCCATGGTTATCCATGACAAACACGAGTTCCTCACCGAGGAGGAGAGGCGCCTGAGGGAAGACCGCCATCGCGAGAAGTACTGGAAGAAATGGGGTCCCTATGTCGCCGAACGACAATGGGCCACAGGTGAGCCAGCGACTGTCTCCCAATCATGATGCAGACGCCATCTAACGAGAGTTGTGTCGTAGTGCGAGAGGACTACAGTCCCGACGGAGACGCGTGGAGTCGTGAGGATCTCCCCCCGCCTGCTTGCTCCACGAGCTCCAATGGCAACCCGCTGACAGACCAACCCCAGACTTTACCCACGACGATGCACGATCCCGAGCGTACAGATGGGGTGAAGACGGAATTGCTGGCGTTTCCGACACCCACGGTCTCCAAAACATTGCATTTGCCTTCTGGAACGAGGAAGAGTAGGTCGTTCGTAGAAACTCGTGTCGATTGGCTCAATCGCTGACGATACGATAGCGACTTTCTCAAGGAGAGGCTCTTTGGTCTCTCTAATCCTCAGGGTAACCATGGCGAGAGCATCAAGGAAGCCCATTTCCATGTCGACAACACACCCGTGAGTAGCCATGCCAACAATGTTTTTCAGAATAGGAACAAAGCTAACAGCCTCAACAGACGGTAAGGCCCAAAGATGGATCGAACTCAGATCATTGGTGCTGACGAATACACGCAGCACTCTTACATGAAGTTCCTGTACAAATACCCCCAGAAGAAGTTTCCATACAAGGATCTCCTGGAGGAGAACGCAAGAAGAGGCAAGGCAGACAAGGAATACCAGATTATCGACACTGGTGTTTTCGAGGAGGACAGATACTGGGATATCTTTATCGAGACCGCCAAGGCGACCGACGATCCAGAGGAAATCCTGTTCCGCGTGACGGCATGGAACAGAGGTCCTGATCCGGCACCGCTTCACATCGTACCGCACATGTGGTTCCGCAATACCTGGGCTTGGGGCCGCGAGCCTGAGGACAAGAAACCGTCCGTCGAGGCGTACGCGGAGAGCATGGTCAAGTCCAAGCATCACAAGCTCGGCGAACGGTATCTTCTCATGTCGCCCTCGCCTGGCGTTGGCTCTAGCGGCGACGACGTCCTTCCCAAGATGATGTTCACAGATAACGACACCAACTATGAGTTGCTGTACAAGCAGAAGAACAAGACTCCCTACGTCAAGGATGCATTCCATAGGTACATTGTCGATGGCGAGAAGGAGGCAATCAATCCCGAGCAGAAGGGAACCAAGAGCGCCGCATGGTTCAGTTTCAATGAGGACGGCGGTGTCGCCCCTGGCGAATGCGCCGTTGTGCGATTCCGCCTGTCCAAGCGGAACGAGACATATTTCGACGAAGGGGAGTTTGATGACTTGATCGACCTCAGAATCGCTGAAGCCGATGACTTCTACTACCGCCTCAGCCCATTGCCCATGGCTGATGACCTTCGCAACATTCAGCGTCAGGCGTTCTCGGGCATGATGTGGACTAAACAGCATTACTTGTTCATTTGGGACCAGTGGGCGAACGGTGACCCAACTCAGCCACCGCCGCCGCCAAGCAGAAAGGACATTCGCAATAATCAGTGGAAGCATATGCATTGCGACGACATCTTGTCCATGCCTGATTCTTGGGAATACCCTTTTTTCGCCGCCTGGGACAGTGCCTTTCACTGCATCTCTCTCGCCATGATTGATCCTGATTTTGCAAAGAAACAGTTGGATCTCTTCACTCGCGAGTGGTACTGTCACCCGAACGGGCAACTGCCAGCGTAAGTCGCCTGCTACATGTTTTGTCACGGAGACAGTGTTTGCTGACCAGGAATAGATATGAATGGAACTTTGGCGACGTCAACCCCCCCGTCCATGCTTGGGCCACCTTCCGCACGTTCAAAATTGAGCGCAAGTTATACGGAAGACAGGACCTGGACTTCCTCGAGCGAGTTTTCCAAAAACTGCTACTGAACTTCACTTGGTGGGTCAACCGCAAGGATGCCGAGGGCAAGAACGTCTTTGAGGGAGGTTTCCTCGGCCTCGACAACATCGGTCTCTTCAACCGATCTGAGCCGTTGCCGACGGGTGGCTCCCTGGAGCAGGCCGACAGTACCGGCTGGATGGCTTTCTACTGTCTCTGCATGCTGAACATTGCCCTTGAGCTCGCCAAGCATAGGCGCACCTATGAGGACATTGCGTCTAAGTTCTTCGAGCACTTCATCTTCATCAGTGACGCCATGACATTTAGGACTGGCCAGAAGGATGAGAAGTCTCTGTGGAACGACGAGGATGGTTTCTACTACGACGCCATTTCTTGGGGTGGCCCTTGGATTCAGCAACTCCCTGTCCGATCATTGGTCGGCCTGATTCCGCTTTACGCCACCATGACTCTGGAGCCTGAGCTGATTAACAAGCTGCCCTCGTTCAAGAAGAGAGTGGACTGGTTTATGGAGAACCGCTGTGACTTGGCCGAGAGAAACATGGCCAGTATCGCCAAGCGCGGTAAGGGCAACAGAATCCTGCTGTCTATTGTGAGCAAGGACAGGCTGGAGAAGATTCTGAAACGCATGCTTGACGAGGATGAGTTCTTTTCCGAGCATGGCATTCGGTCTCTTTCCAAGTACCACCAGAAGAACCCCTTCTCGATGGAGGTCAACGGGCAGACATTCTCCGTCGGATACGTACCAGGTGATTCTGATAGTGGCTTGTTTGGAGGCAACAGTAACTGGCGAGGACCCATCTGGCTGTGTGTCAACTTCCTCCTGGTCGAGTCCCTTCAGCGCTTCTATTTGTTCTACGGCCACGAGTTCCAAGTTGAGTGCCCCACAGGCAGCGGCGATTACATGCATCTCGGCCACGTCTCGAGAGAGATCCAGCACCGTCTGCAGCACTTGATGACAGTCAACGACGATGGTCGTCGCAGCATTAACGCCGGAAACGATTTGCTCGATTTTGACCCTCACTGGAAAGACTACCTCTGGTTCTACGAGTTCTTCGACGGCGACTCCGGCCGCGGTCTCGGTGCCACCCACCAGTGCGGTTGGACTGGATTGATAGCCAAAATCATTCACGACACTGGGTAAGCTTCCTGGTGTTGATTCTCAGTCTTTTCTCCTTGTATATGTGCTGACAATAATCACAGCGTCACCTGCCGCCTTCCCCAAACTCCGCGCACTCCTTCTGCCGGCATGTCGCACTATTTTGACGATATCCTGACGCGCTCGATCAAGCGCCGCGACTCTACGACCCCAGGCACCCCAGGACCCAACGGCAAGCCTCGCATGCGCAGATCTTCCACCGCACGCTCCATCGGCGCACGAAGCGACTTCGACTCCGAGATGAACGGCCAGGACGGCGGCGACGACTCGCTCGGCAATTCGGTCACCCTGGAGGATCCGGACAAGCTGCGCGAGAGGATGAGGGAACGTTCGGAGGCGGACGCGCACATGCATCGTTACATCTCAGACCAGCTCGAGCGCTACAAGGAAGACAAGGAGGATAAGGAGTATGTCAACGGCGGCGACGAGTACGAGACCAGAGCCTAAGTGATTTATGTGACTTTTAGGTATCGTTCTGTCTGGTTAGTATAGTCGTCGTTCGATGCCGAGTATCCGTGAGTGAGCGAGAAAATCGCCTCAGATGTACTGGCGAGCAAAGTATCGGGCGAGGAAATATGTTTGTGTGTGAGAGAGAGAGAGGTGCTGTGGCGTGGGAGGGGGCCCAAAGGAATAGAGATTGCATCCGGGAAACTTTCCTTGCTTCCGAATCTGAATATTACTGCCATCAGTGCATATAGAGCCACAGACAGAACTGTTAGAATGTGGAACAGATAGACTTCTTACTTTTTTTGTGCGTTGATATACACGGAGAGTTCTTCTGCTCATCTGCTTTGGCATCTGACTAGTGCTCGTAGGCAGACCTGCCTGGTCCCAGTATTGGTTGTTTGTGCGTGAATCACCTCAGTAGCAAGCCTACATATCTCTCTACCTTCCCTCAACCGCACCCGTCCCCTTCCCCCCTTCCCTCTCATCCAACCTGTTCCCTTGTCACCTTTAGCCAAGCCAAATGAAGGACCAAGTGGCCTAGAGGTATAACGCTCTCTTGATCGTTAGTTCGAACCTATTATGAAACCCGACTGCTGGTTTTGTAAGGTCTGCGTTTCGAGCCTGCACCTGAGATTTTTTCCCCTTTTGCCTTTTGCTTGTCTCCCTTTCTTCGTTGCGAGTCCCGGTGCACGGCTAGCTGATGCCTTACATTGTGTTGATTTATCCCAACTCATTCCTCTCTACGGCCCTGGTTGCGGTCACTGTTGAGCATGCCACATCGCCGGGTGAGCTCGCCAGGGAGCTAACTCGTGTAACGCCATCTAGTGACAACTGTAGGGATCATATCATAGCGTATGGGCGCCACAGCTCTCAATTGCTAGCCATCCCTGACGAACATGCCGTCTGTTCACAGGATTAAACGACACAATACCAGAGTACCGTGAATGCTTCTATTGTAGACTATGCACAGCTCGTCTCATGGCCTGGAACAGGATCCATCCCATTGCTCTCTCTCACACACACTCAGTCGAGGGCCAGCAGGCCCAAATGACAGTTTCTACAGAAAGATGACATCTTTTCAGAAGAAACATTTCCCATTCCCCCCTTTCACAAGCCGCCTCCCACCCCATGGCCAAAGTTTACAAGAAACACACACACACACAAAGAGAAATCAATTCGGCGGGGAGGTGCGGGAAGGGGATTAGATGAGCGATGGAGATATGCTAGTCGTTTGTTCATCTTTTACTCTTTTCTCTCTCTCTCTCTCTCTCTCTCTCTCATGGATAAAAAGGGAGGGCTTAGTGGTTTTGTTAAGGTAAGAACTGTTTTACAAGGTATCGGTCAGGAGCTTGTTGAGCTTGGCGATCTTGGAGGAGACGCTGAGGTCAATGGTGCGGTCGCCGACCTCGACGATGAGGCCACCGACGATCTCAGGGTTAACCTAGAAATCGCGTCAGTACATGATTCGCTTTAAGGCGCAGAGTTTCACCAGGTCCGAGGGCGTCACGGTAATTCGGCCGAGGTGTGACGTACCTGGTTGGTGACCTTGAGCTTCTTGCCCTGGCCGACGTAGGAGGACTTGGTGATGGCAGACTCGAGTCTGTTGAGGGTCTTGTTGTCAAGTTGCTGCAAATTACGTCAGTTACAGTTCTCCGACCACCCCGTGTTTCTCCCCCAAATCCACTTGTTGAGAGCCGCATGAATGCGCGGCATTTCTGTCCGTCGAGCGATTTCCGCAACCAAATGATCCTCAACCAAGCCTCTTCTTCATTTGGCGCATGCCCAAGTCTCTTTAAAAAGCACAAAAAAAAATGCAACGTTCCCTCAGCATGGTGCGAGACGTACCGTAGCGCTAGTGACAATAAGCTCAACCTCACCACGAGCAGCGCTCATGATCTCGCCGAACTTCTGGCAGACACCGGGGAGGAGGCCGAGGCGGTTGTTCTCGGCGAGGGCGGCAAGGAAGTTCTTGACGGTCTCCTGGGAGCCGGCGCCGGCCTGCTTGGTGAGCTCGGCGACGATAGCGGTCTTGTCCTCGGCGCTCAGGGTAGGCGCGGCCAGGATGGTGGAGAGCTTGGCATCCTTGCTGACGAGGGCCTCGAGGCTGGACAGAGCCTTGGCCGTGGGGTCGAGGGCGGAGGTCTTGACAGCGGCGGTGTACTATGGTAAGTGACTCAGTTAGCGATCTGTGTCGCTTGATTGATGTCCAACTTTTTTTTTATCCCTCCATTTCGCTTCATTCATCGGAGGGGACCCCTCGGTGTTTCGGAGCTGCTTCAATTGGGCGACAGCAGCCAATTGAGTCCTGAAAAAACATTACAACAGGGTATTCGTACCAGGGCAGTGGCGTAGGTGCCGTCGAGGCCAAAGACGGCGACGGGGGGCTTGACGTTCTCGGTGGCAGCGGCGGCGGCGTAGGTTCGGACGGCCGGGACACGGGGAGCAGCGACGAGGCGCGACGCGGGAACCGCCGCACGAACTGCGCGGGTAGCCGATCTCGAGAACATGTTGAACGTTTTGGGAGGAGTGTTCAGTTGATGGGAGTCGGGCGGAGGGGCGTCGAGGCGGGGAGGGAGGGATGCTGCTGATTTGAGGAGCAGTGGTGGTAGCTGTCGGTTTTCGAGGGTGAGGTTTGAACTTCGGCAATTTGGGTTGTTGATGCCTTGGGGCTGGCGCTGTGTCGTGCACCGTTGCTGTAAGGCATCAACTTAAGTAAGCTGGGTCTCCTGGGTGGTCGGGTCGGTGGAAATCGGAGCTGAAATTCCACTCCGTGCTTGCTTTACCTTACAGGCACCGGCCAACCAACAGCACGAAGCCAAAAACAGACGCAAGCCCCACATCAATTGAGTTCCCTGTAAGCGATATCTATATGATTTGAGATGAACCATGAGTCCCACCTCGCGATAGACAATCGATCGAGGCCAAACGTGAAAAACAAATTGGTCACGTCTAATGCTCGTATTTCGCAAACCCATTGCCGATTCGTCCATAACCCTGTGTGTAGTCTACAGTAATATCACATTCGTCGCTACGACGCACCGTCTCGAGGTGGTACAACGATATCAAAGCCCAACGCGCCCATCATTACCATTCCCTTTATTGCAAGCCAGCCTGCGTCCCTGTTATCCCCAACGCCTACACAATGCAATTTACTCATCGGCGCAAGCGTCGTCATAAATGCGCTCAGTCGCTCTCAATCATCTTCTCGGCAAGGTCGTTCAGGGGGCCGTAAAAATCCTTGCCGCTCGCGAGCTTGTGCTCGTCAACAAACAGCACGTACTGCTTGAAGCTTGTATTGAGATGGGGCTCGAGGCCGAGCTCTCTGATGATGCTGTAGTGGTGGCAGTAGACGTGGGCGTAGACTCGATACATGCGCTTGAAGATTTGCCGCACGTGCGACGGGAAGTTCTTTGGGAAGGGAACGCCTGAGCCTTGGTGTCAATACCACATCCTCCCATAAAGCGGGCAGTATACGTACCAATCCTACTGGGCATCATCGTCTCGTTGTCAATGGTGCTTTGCACCCAGGTCATGAGGTGCTCAATGTAGTCTGGGGCTGACATGTGGGTCGGTTTCTTAAACTGGTCACTATCCTGCCACAGATACTCGAATTCGTCTGTTGCCTTCATCTCGGGGCATGACTTGGGTGAGCAGAACTCTGTAATGGCGCCGTAGAGGAGGTTGATCTGGTTGTAGAAGTCGACCACTGCGCATCGTAAACGTTAGCCAGGATGGTGCGCCGCTGTTGTCTTCTGACGCCTGGGACTCCTTACTGTTCACGGCCAGCCACTCGTTCTCGTCTTCGCCCTCGGGCAGCTTCACGACCTTCCTCAAGCTACCTCCTCCGAGTGTCGCCTCGGCATACTGTCGCAGAGCAACACCATTGTTGCCTCCCTTGACGGTGCGCGCACGGAACTGGTTCCTGCCGGCCTTACTGTTCTCGTCGCAATCGCCGTCAGCATTTGTCACACCAACTTCGGGTTCATACGTCTTGATGACGGTCACGTCGCGAGTGACAGCATTGCTGCGCAGAGGGTCTGGCACCGCTGGCGGGGGCGAAGGCATCGGCAGCGATGGTATGCCTCCCGCCAGCAGCCCTGTCCTCACGCTGAGGTACTGCAAAAGGGACATCATGGGGGCGGCTGTTGTAGTGGTACTGACACTGTCATGCCCGGCACCGCGCTCATGGTTGCGGCTTGTCGAGAAGTTCTCGAGAATTTGAATGCGTTTCAATACTGTCGTCGTTTCGTTCGGGCTGTTGCATCGCATTCCAACGGTTAGCGGGGTAATGGAACAAATAGAATCCACAAGAGTGATGCCGAGACGTTTTTTGGAGCATACCTGCTGACGTCGGCGGACTTGTGCGGTAAAAGTAGGTATGGATTCGGTCGAAGCGAAGATGCGATGTTGGAGCAGTAAGTGAACTTGGGATCGCGAAAGTTGCAGGTTAAGCAAGAGATGCGGCGCGGGTCGTTGTTTTGGGTTCTAAGTAAGCTGCTGGTCAAAGGGTCCTCCCTACTGCGGCGTTGGTGGTGTTTATGCGCTTGCCCAATCGGTGCGGTTGCTGGGCTGCAAGAGCCAGCTTTGCCGGCACTTCAGCCACATTTCCCTCTTGCGTCTGTGGCTAGAGCACGGGGTCATCTCCGTCACTGTTCTGCAATGGCGGCCAGCCGGACCGGGTTCAATCCACGGGGTACTTTGCAGTAAGACCCAGTCTTCCAAACATGCGGAGCCGATCCGAATTTCATGTAGGTGCATCGTCCGCATTGTTCTGGCGCAAGCCATGCTTTATGGCGTCACTGCGGACGGAAACTAGAAGCTTTGCGGACCGAGGGCTAAGTCGTGCCTGTCCATGCAAATCCATCACGCTCAGCCCCTAATGAGTTCTACCGGCTGCTCATCTGAATAGCCTCAATTCAAAGTGGGGAACAAATCGTCCCCGCACTCTTTGTGACTGTTTCCCCTCATTATATCTCCGCCCAGCCCCAGGTATGCCGGTCTACTTCGCAACTATGTCTGGCGTCTTCGGTTGAGAAATGCCCGAGATCAATCATGTTGCGAAGGAAGCCCCAGAGGCTAGAACCACTCGTGACCCAACCTGTCTTCGTCATGGGTTGGGTGTCGATCTCCCAGGGTTCTGGTCGTAACAGGGCTTCCCCGCGCAGACAGGAATCCGGAGACAACAACGCGAGTTGGTCTACAAATAGTTGTCAGACCTGTTCTCGTGTTCAATAAGTTAATAGTTCTCGACAATTGTTAGAAGCTGCACTTGAAATTGCCGAGAGCTGTCTGTCGCCATGCGTGCCTTAGACATCTTGCCACTACTATGTGCCCTGGTGGAGGCTAGGATAGACCGACAGAGAGTCGTCCAGGCTTTCAACCCTCGCCGTACTGCCAGTTCTCCTGAGACGCCACTGCAGGTAGGCAATGGCAACTTCGCCTTCGGTGTCGACATCACCGGTCTCCAAACCTTCAGTCCCTTCGCGACAATGTCGACTTGGGGCTGGCACAACTTCAGCTTACCTACTACTCCCGGTCAGACGTCAATCGATGGTTCGTTCATTGTCTACAGGCCTTAAATCTATGAGCCAGAAACTAATTATACTCATTCGCAGACTACCATGGTACCGAGTGGTTGACACATGGACGACTAGTCCAATACAACATGGCCAACCCGACAAACAGTGAGATTGCCGATTGGCTCCGCGAGAACCCTCATCGAATCAACCTTGGTACCATCGGCTTCTATTTCAGCAGCGGTGACAGTTCCACCGTCACGGAGAGCATGCTAGGCGACAAGGAACAGACCCTCGACATGTGGTCCGGCGCCATTCACTCAAGTTTCACATACAAGCACGCTTCCGTAAAGGTCGAAACCTGGGCCGAACCCAGTTCTGACACCGTCGCCGTGGCTGTCGAATCGACCCTTTTGTCATCCGGGGATTTGGCCATCTTTTTCGACTTCCCCTATTCGACGAACGATAAATTCGGGGCGCCCTTCGTTGGCGCCTTCAACTTGACCGACCAGCACACCACCACTCTCGGGGATTGTGGAAAGAGCTTTGCTACAATTCACCATAACCTGACTACCGCAGAATACGACCTGCGGGTTGAATGGGACGGCGGCAGAGGTGGTGGAAAGTTGGCATCACCAACCAACGGGAGCCATCGGTATGTATTATCCGCGGAGGGCACTGACAAGCTCCGCTTCACGGCCAACTTCGCACCTTCCAAGCCAGCAAGACAACCCAGCTTCGATGAGGTTGCGAAAGCGTCCCAAAGTTGGTGGCCGTCGTACTGGTCTGGTGGCGCCTTCATCGACATGACCGCCACAGCAAACGCAAACGCAACCGAGCTTCAGAGACGGACGATCCAGTCCCAGTATCTCGTAGCTGTCAACTCGGCATCAAACTACCCTCCCCAGGAATCCGGCCTCGTAAATAACGGCTGGTTCGGCAAATTTCACATGGAGATGGTCCTCTGGCACAACCTCCAGTTCGCCCGTTGGAACCACTTTCCTCTCCTATCCCGCTCTCTTCCCCAGAGCTATACTCATCTTCTTCCTTCCTCCATCTCCCGCGCCTCGACGCAAGGGTATGCAGGTGCCCGATGGGGCAAGATGACGGACCCCTCGACCATCGACGCTCCCGGTGAGATCAACACTCTCCTCATCTGGCAACAGCCTCACCCAATGTACTTTGCCGAAACAGAATACCGCCACGCGCCAACCGTGGAAACCCTGGAGAAGTGGAACGAGATCTTGACAGCAACGGCTGACTTCATGGCGTCGTTTGCCTTTTTCAACGAGACGACTGAAGTATACGATCTTGGGCCACCAATGTACCCGGTTTCGGAGAACACTAATCCAAACGCCACAACCAACCCGACGTTTGAGCTGGCATACTGGCGCTTCGGGCTTGATATCGCCATATCCTGGAAATCTCGTCTTGGGGAGCAGGTCCCTAGCATGTGGCAAACTGTCAGAGATAAGTTGGCGCCTCTACCCATTATTGATAACACATACCCTGTCTATGAAGGCATCCAGGGAATGTGGACCAACATATCCACGGTGCAAGACCACCCAGCAATGTCGGGTATCTTCGGCCTCCTCCCACCACCAAGATCAGGCCGCGCTTTAAACCAGACCATCCTGGAAAACACAGCCGCCAAGATCTGGGATCTTTGGGATCTCGACGAATCTTTCGGCTGGGATTTCCCCATGCTTGCGATGAACAGCTTGCGGTTGGGTGACTCACAACGAGCGGTTGAGTATCTTTTGCATCCAACTTTCCAATTCGATGAGGCGGGTTACCCTGTGGGGGGGACCAGAGTGCCCACGCCGTATTTCCCAAGCTCAAGCAGTTTGCTGCTAGCAATGGCTATGATGGCGGGCGGCTGGGACGATGCTGAAGGCCCACACTTTCCGGAAAGCTGGAATGTTGTCGTAGAAGATTTCGTACCGGGCTTGTAGAACAACTATGATGGTTACCCTAGAGTTGTATGAAGTCAGATATCCCCTCTCAAACTTGTGCTGTCAACTCGCCCCGCCTACGGTCCGTTCGGCGTGGGTATGCTCAAATGCAATGTCGAAGTCGACCCAAGCTAAGTTACTTGATAATCCACGAGTTGGCAAACTACTGGCTGGAATCTGAAAAGTTTGATTTTTCCTATGCTGGCGTCTGTCATAATGACCAGACCTAGGATGGCGAGCATTTCACAATATTCTGCTCCCCATCCAACCAGCCGTTTGCTGCGGCGTCGAACGACAAATATGAAGGGGTGCCGGTACGCCGTGTCCTGGCGCTCATCCCACCAGCCCCTGAAACTCCGCCTTTCCCTTCTCCGTCTTTCAAAGTAAGATCCACTCTCTGCCGTGCATTCAATCGTTTTGCCATTTGATCATTCCCAGGGCTGCAGAGTACAAGAGGCTCCGGTGTCGTAGAGTAGAGCTCAGAGCAAGATCTCGCCCATATTCTCGCCCTCGAAGCCTAGCTTGCTCAGTTTCTTGATACGACTTTTGTCGCGCGCCTTTTCTTGCTCCTTCTTCTCAGCGGCCAGCTTGTGCACCAACTTAAGGTCGGCCGGTTCGTAGCCCGGGGGTGGGTCGTCGTCCTTGTCAAGGTCGATCTCGCCCAGGAGGAGCACATTCTCGCCGCGAACGAGAAAGATGCCTCTCTTAATGTCGGCAAATAGCCCCGATGGGCGGGGTGGGTTCGCCTCCGGATCAGGGTGGGCAAAGACACGTTCGATAGTGTCTTGGAGGACGAGGTTTGCTGGTAGCGCAGAGAGTGTCAGTCATCGCGTCTATGCCAAGCATATGGGTGCGATGCACATACCGAACTGGTCCCAGCTGCGAAGGACACCGATCAGTTTGCGACCGTCACGAAGGGCGACCATGAGCTTTTCTACAGTCTGGCGTTAGCCAACTACGTCAATTGCCCCTGCATCAGGCCAAGCAGGCAACGGCAGTCGCATTCTTTGCCTTACTGTCGGTAAGATCCAGTAACTGAGCGGCGGTAGTGAACATCTGTGGCGGAAGTTGAGTCTGTTGAGGAGGGGGCGGCGCGCGGCCGCCTAGAACGGTTTGGCCCCCCTGGGCAGGGGCATCGGAGATTGTGAGGTTTTCCATGTTTTCCCCTCGTTATCTGGTTGGCATTGGTATCTGAGATTTATTGCATTCGGGCCAGTCCCAGTCCATCGATTATGGCCAAGGAGGGGAAAAAAGCGAAAAGAAAAGCAATTATGCAATGGCGCCAAAGAGCATCGTCGAGGTGAAAGCGTGCGTGTTGTCGGTCGAGTCTGGTTCGATAGCGGTAGCCCTGCGATTCTGCCTCGCTTCGCTGCTTAGGTATGGCTGGAGTATGGTGGGTAGTGTGGTGTTCGATCAAGCCATCATCATCGCGGGTCCACCCTGGTCACCTCAGCTTGTGTGGGCGACAACGTTGGCAGGTAGTGCTTCAGAGTTAGGTCAGGCCCGGGGGGTTCGTACTGTCGTCGGAGGAAGTGTTTTTGCGTCATCCGAAAAAGGAAACTGGCCCTGGTCGGGTAAGGTCTTAAGCTTCTGGCTCACGCTGACTGGATTTGGAGCTGACGACCTTGGGCCCAGCCCCCCGGCTGGAACTCCGAGCACGGATCGTTGGGTGACAGACGTTTGGGCGGCTGGGGCACGTGAAAGGCGGGGCATGAGTCAATCCTTGCTGTCAAAAATTCTGATGATCTCAGATGCATGCGGGGCATACAGTCCTTACTGCTCCTTGAGCACCAGTCACTGCTCTCCCTCTTGGAGGGGTATCAGCTTGGCCAGTCTGCGTCCTAGTTTGACTTTTTCCTTTGTCCCGCCAGTGTAGGACCTCGACAACAGCATTGAACCTCTTCTGACGTATTGTGCTGGCGCTGGCGCGCAAATGATGGATGGAGGACAACCAGTGTTGGGTTCTAATGTCACACGAACCTCCAGAGCTGGAAGCTTACTTGTACTTCTAGCGTTTTGTTTCTTTCTTCGCCTCTGTGGAGACTACTTACGATCTATCTATAGGCAACGATGGGGCCCTTTTTTTTGGTGATGTGTGTATGTAAAAGCACAACCGACAGATCCGAAAAGCACTTATTCGGGTCATGGACGAAGGCTTCGACAGACTGCGAATTCAAGCATTCCGCTTCGCTCGTTTGCAACGGCCAGATACTGTCTTACGCACCCAAGCCGTGCTAGGTCAAAGCCGCCCCCTTTTCCCACCCTCTATGGAAAGCCAGCCGATAACGCCAATTCGTAATGCAATGGTTTGTTTCCCCCACGTTCTTGGTTAATGAAAAAAGATGTTTCGTTTGTAAAGCAGGCAGCGTCGCTAGTTGATTTTACGCCCAATAAATTCAGAGTCTCCGATCCGAAATTGAGTACGAGGAGCCATTGGCGCTTATTTGGCCTGCGTTTCGTGAGACGAAGTGTATAGCAGCGGCGAGGCGCAATCCGAGCGGCTTGCAGTGAATAATGATATTGCAGTAATGCTCGCGCAAGAAAAGTGTACGCTTCGCTTTCATATCATGAGCATGGGACGAGGGACCAGCGCGCCGACGCGCCCATTGCGTATCATGACTTTTTCATAGTGCATCTAGTCAAGGCCTCAAGAAGCTCTGGCCGTGCCGCCAATGCTTCCTTGGCCTGGGTGTATGTCATCCATTGACGCTCCCTCTTGTGCTTCTCGGGCCAGTTGTCCTCTTGGCGAACGACTGTCGCTTCGTAGAATCGGTACAACGACTTTGAAGAGTCCTTGCTAGAGTGCTTCGGTGGGCGAGTCTCGACGATGTCCCCCAGGTCATAGTTGATCTCGATGCTGATGCCTGCTTCTTCCCAGGCCTCGCGTGCCGCTGCTTCGGTGCACTCTTCGTCCGTCTCCCAGCCGCCTTTTGGGAGCACCCAGCCTTTCCTGCGAGTAGATTGGATGAGGAGAACGTAGTGCTTGTCCTCTGTGAGGGGAACAACGCCGGCAACCAGACGCTCGCCTTTCGAGTTGTAACCTGCAGGACAAGGTGTTAGTGGGTCCCGCGCTGCAAGCAGGCGCACCAGGGTTTGAGGGGAGAGACATAGAGAATGGGAAGGGGAAAGCCTCTGCCCGCATCTGCGCACTTACGCTGCTTGCTTCTTCCTGTGCGCGACTCCATCGTCCGCTCCTTATGAGAGGAAGACATGCTGGGCAGCCTGTTGTAGTGGAATTCGCGGGATTTGAAGTGGTGGGAGGGGTGTCGGAGGAGCAGACTGGGTAGTTGTGGGCTGCAGAGCTGCTCTGATATGTAGTCGCGGTAGCGTGGCGGTAGCGGTAGGTACGGCAACAACTTTTTTTTCTCCTCTCTCGCGGTTGATGTGCAAGTCTAAAGCTGCCGGGGCGTCGGGGTTTGGCGAGGGCTCAAAGACTTTTCAGCGACATGATCGCGTATTAAGCAGAATAGATTTTTGTTCAAAAAGGCAGGTGTACGCTCTCTGAATCAAAGGCTGGTGCGAGATTTGGAGAAGTGAATGGCGTGGTGATGGCGCGCGCTCTGTAGCTTCGGATGGAGTCGGTTGGGAGCTTCCAGATTTCGCTGGAGGAGAGGACCTGGGCTTGCCTGGACAGGGCACCAACTCCCACACGGTGTGATCGTAGGCGCGGCAGAGCAAGAGGGAACGCTCGGATGGATTTGATTCACCACCGCTGGAGAAACGAGTGGGACCAGCCTGAGGTGTGATGGGCCAGCAAGTCGCACGCTTCCGGCCGGAGGGCAGATTTTGGCTGAACCGACGAGTCACTCGGGCGGCGGAAGTAACAAGCGGACGAGGGCGCAAAGTCGAGTTGAGCGGCGAGAGAAAAGCAGGCAGCAAGAGTTGTCTGCTCAGCCTTGGCAAAAAGCTGGTACACCGGAGGCGAAGTACGGATGGAGGAGGCACGGTAGACAGGAGGGCAGCGTCAGATATGACTGAGGCACCACCGACTGACTGACGACAGAGAGCTTGGTAAGTGGGTGAGGGCGAGTGTCGAGTAGAGTCTGGCTTAGGACCTGGCCGGCAACGGCACAAGACTAAGGGGGAAAAAACCAAGAGGGTTCAACGTGGGAAAGGAAGAGATCGAGGCCGGGAAGGGCCAGGAAGGATGAGGGAAGCTGTTGTAGCAGTGGCAGTAGTAATAGCTGGGAGCTCTGGTGCAGACCAGAGGGTGGCATGTCTCGTGCCATAACAGCAGAACGGGGGGAACGGGCTTCAGGGGAAATTAAAGTTGATTTATATACTTAACCCTTTGAAGATGGAGCTTGTGCTCGAACAGCCCACGAGTGCTAGTGAATGACTATGGAGGCGGCCCAGCTAGCATGTCCGGCCCAAAGAAAGGGAAAAAAAAAATTAAAGAACGGTCAGGGTATGATGCCAGACCAGGTTGGTAGCGGTAGGGAGTGCGTTGTGTGGCTGCGTCTGTTCGAAGATGGAGACGGGGAACTGAACACGTGCATACCACCCGTAACGCGGTGTTCGGTGTACCACTCAGTATGTACTATGGTACTGCTCAGGTAAGAAACGAGAGAGGAGAAGGGAAGGGGGAGGCGGCAGGGTGTGTGTGTGTGTTGTGGGAGCGAGCAAGCATTGGGAAAGAACGGCTGGATGGGGTGAGAAAGTGAGTGACATGCATAGGAAAGCTTCCTGTTGGTCTTTTGGAGCCAGGGCGGGAGCAGGGACAGCTCCGGTTCTGAACAACCCAACCCAACCGGCGGAAACGGAAGTAAGAAGCAGGCACAGGCAAGACCTAAGGATGGACGGGAGGCAGAGGCGCCTGCCTACCTTACCTACCTACCTGCCTGCCTTGCCCTCATTGGAAACTGTTACCTAGGTTCCTGGGTTTGTAGGTAGTTGCGTTCCCGATCCTTTGCACCGAGCAACTCGCAATGGAAATGGAAGCAAGAACAGCAGACTTGACGACATTACCTTGCCTACCTAGGTATCTTACACTCATTTCTCTACCTAGGTAGGGAAGAAGGTGCACCAGAGAGGCACCGACTCCTGGGCAACCTGTCGCTGTCAGTTCTCTGTCAGACGGGTATTCCTGAGTCCTCGCCCTCACCCTCGCCTGTCGCCAGTTCAGGTAGGTAAGGCAGGTAAGGTAGGTAGGTACTGACTTGAGGTGCTAGGAATACAGAGACGCCGCCGCTAATCTTCATGAAGCAAGCTGATGATCGATGGGGGTCCTGGGCTGGTCCATCTAGACCCAGTGTTCCAGCGTCTCTCGCGATGCTCGGCGTGTCAGTGTCAGGCCTGCACCCTAATGATACGACTTGGAAGATCTCTCATCTTGGTTACGAGCAGGACATGGAACCCGGTCTTCCAATTCGCAACTTGCCAAATGCCAAATCCAAGTCAATCATCCACTGGACAATCCGTTCCTCGCCGCCGCCTGTCCAGCCCCTCCCACCAAACGCCAAATGCCAAACACCAAACACCGCAGAGTACAACGCTCAAGCATTGGGTGCCAAATGTGCCGCATGTCCTGCAGGCTCGGCATCCACTGCACTTGCGGCAGGGCATGTTCCCAAAAATGCGTTAGAGGGGTGGGGTGCTGCAGTCGGGTTTTGATGCGACTGGAAGGCCCTTCCGGCAGTAGGTACCTCCTTACTTACTCCGTGCCTTGAGGTGGCTACCAACCACACACACACACAGTCGAGCAAACAGGCACGGCCTGCTTCCCACCCCAACTGCCTGCCCCTGAGCCAACTCGTCAAGAGGTAGGTATCCGTAAGATACCGAATTCCAGGACTGTCACCGTTTTGCGGTCCCCGTACCGGATGCCTGATTCTTCTCTCCTTTGGTTTCGCACCGTTTCCGAAGCTTTGCAACAACAGTCAGTGACTAATAACATACATTCATTTCTTCGGCCTCAAGACCCCGCGACTCTCTCGTGTCAGCAACCACTCTTTCAAGTCCTGTCGCCAGACGGCAAAAGATCTCTCATCTTTGAAACCAATCGGTGAGCGGGCACGACGAAGCCCTCTCTATTTCGCCGAGGTCGTGTCCAGAGAGGTCTAGAAGCCGGGAGTCAGGATGGCGTATCCTTTGAGTTTGCCTCGCGCCTCTGAAGGTTGCGGCTTGCCAGAAAGAAGACTAAACCCTTCTGCAGTCACTGTTACCAACCTACCTTACACACAGCGACTCTCTCAACCTCGCTTGTTCCTGCTCCAATGACTCTTCCCATCAGACAACAGTGCGCACGATCACGCCCTTCCGCTTCAAATCCACGCCCCCTGATTGCTGTTCGCTTCAACCAAGGTGTCGTGGTGTCCCCTTCTCGGCACGACCCTAACGGTCCTTTCCCGTTTCTGAGTCGACTCGATTGAGAAGGCGGAGCCGGAGACAAGACTGGAGCAAATGATGGTGCTCCCCAGGGCCCATCATGAGCTTCATGTCTTGGCGCCGTCTTCTCGGCCAAGCGATGCAACGAACAAGCATGTCGCTGGGAGATGTGTCCAATGCAAGCCATACCTTGCCGCTACTAACACAAACGAGGGCAAGACCGTCGGTTTGAGCAGCCGTTGCCTACACTTCCATCCATGGCCCGAGAGCCAGCGAGCGTGGCCCTGCAGCGAGTACACCACCACCTACAGCGCGAATCTGCGTCAGCCAGAGCAGACTGACCTTCAAAACCGGCATGCAAGCAAAGATCCTTCTGACCCCGTCAACCCCCTCTTCAAAGTTCAAAGCAGGGACTTGGCAACCGCCGCTGGGGCTACTGCACCAAAGGACTAATTAAGATCGGGTGCAAAAGAGACCGGTCAGTGGACCCGAGTAGCTTGGGCGCCTCCTTTGACGTGCGGACAGCGTGGCAGATGGAGAAATCGGCCTGCATCTCTGCTCCGCCGTCGCCTGTAGACGGACGGCTTGATGTTGCGTCCAAGT
>JABGLZ010000452.1:0-39371 GCA_014705045.1 Colletotrichum theobromicola | reverse complement strand
ACAAAAAAAAAAAAAAAAAAAAAAAAAAAAAAAAAGAAGGGACAGGACCAGAGGTTGCTTCGAGACGGCCTTGATCAGTCGCGCGCATCGCTATGATTCTGTAGGGAATTCAGAACCTTCTTAAGCCTAGGTAGTCGTTCAAGATGAACCGTCGTTCGTCTTTGGCGTCTTCCAGAAGCGGTTCCACTGATCCGGTTCTCCCCTCGGTGCATGCAGCCAACCATCCACTGCAGTCCAAGGTAGAATTCGAGAGGCTGCCGGAATGCATGCCACCACACTCCGTACCACTCGACGAGACCTGGCCACTCAAACAACGACATGAAAGTAGACCAGTCCAGTCTTCCGGCTCTGTTCTGATGACGGCTCGTTGTGGGGGTTTCGCATGTGCCCAAGGCATTCTGAAGATTCGATTCTGTAAGTCATCCTCATGTTCGCGGCGAAGAGTGAGGCACACTGCCCATCCCACGCAACAGTAGCACAGCATGAATCCATGCACTCGTACCTACCTTACGTGCTTACCTGCCTAAGGTACCCTACCTCACCTTACTTTGTGCTGGGTAGGTACCGAAAGGTACTCATGGTTCACCCACAACTGTAGGTGTGACACCTAGGTAAGAAGACTTACCACGCTACTGCTCACTGAAGTTGCCAGGCCAGCTTCAAGACGATGACGTCCAACAACTTGCACTTTGATTATCCACCGGCCGCATTGCTTGTAAATGATACTCAACGACACCACATTTTCACAGTCAATCCCCACGAGATCGACGAGGTGCATCGGAATTTGCAATGCGGTACAGCCTCTGTGTGTCCATCTGTCAGTTTCTCCCGCTCTCCAACGATGCCTCCCCTCTGGTTGCGTGCCGCCTTGTCTCCCGCCATCGCATCTCAGCTTCCTGGTCAGGTCCATCTCTCGCGTCATCCCAGATCCGACAGAGCCGCCGCCACCATACCCTGGCTCCCTTGTCTTGTGTCCAATCCCTTGAGCCAAACAGAACTTGATTTCACTCAGTTATCAGCTGGGAGGTAACGCTGGCACCTCGCCTCACACGTGCTCCAACCTCCGAGCTCTTGCATATCCGTGCCTCCATCTCTCTTCCGAAAGACTTGCAACTGGACGTCTTGCAAGCAAAACGCGGTGCAAAGCAATGCCGTGAAGAGGCCAAGAGCAAGTACACACAAATCCGGCCTACACACCCACAGGCCCTGGCCCGTCGGCAAGGCAAGACGATCCAAGACGTTGGACTGGCACTTAACGGTATATCATACGCTACGGATGAGTGCCTACTGGCTGCAGCTAAAGTAGGCAAGAAAACGGCCAGGCAGAGAACCAGGTCGTCACACCTTGGGGATTCACGGCCCCATGTATTTGATGTTAATTGGCCGGTGCAGACTACAAATACAGACGGGCCCGTGATACATACTAGCAAGTTTCTTCGGTCATCCTAGGGCGAGCCTCATCGCAGCACGGCACATCCAACGTATCACCCCTCCGCGCATTCCTTTGCTTCGCCTCGCCTCTTGCCTTGCCTCGCAGCGCAAATTGCTGAAGTGGGCAATAGTACGAAGTCACACTCGCAACCAACCAGCTGCACTTTACAGCGCTGCATCTCGCAGCAACGACCACGAGAGACAGCCAAACCAAAGCTGCGTGCAGGCCGGGTCTGACGACAACGCAATTGCCCCTCCATCCCAGGCTTCCCCGAGCCCCGCCATCCGAATTTCCCTCTGCTCCATGACCTGACGTGCGGCAGCGCGTTCGAGTCCGACGAGTTCCATTCGCAGCGATTTATCCACCCGCAATCTGCGACTTGGCTACTGCAACAATTCTGTCGGTATACCAAACATCGCCATCCGCTAAAAGCGGCTTCCGGAAACCCCCATCCTCGATCCTCGTCAACCCCAGGAAGAAAGGACCCCGGCCCTCCCTCTCGGGCAATGCGCGCTGCTACCTTTCGGATACCTGATTCACTTGACAACGACAATCAGCCAACGTCCCGTGCTTGTATAGCGCTAGTCCAGCTGGCTGCTTCCCTGGTGCGTTAGAGCGCGCAAGTTGCAGCAGACAGTCATGGACGCAACGAGCATGCAAACCCCTGGTGATGCATTGTCCTATATAACTCCAATCGGTGAGTCGTTCATCCTATTCTCTCCTCCAACCATCCGCCCCCGTGCATTGTTTCCAGCCTGCCGTTGGCTCGTGGCATTTTATGGGGAAGCCCCCAAACAACCACCCGCCACCTGCACATCTGCCTTAGTTTCTTTTGGCTTTTATTTTGTTATTCACCTCCATCCCCTCGAGTGTCTACAACCGTCAATGTTACTCCATGCCCGTTTTTATGTCACGCATCACTGTACAGGGCTTCACTGTGACTATGGCCTGCCCACCAGACGTCAACTTGGCGTCAACGGTGGGTGGGGGCCAGGCTGTGCCCTGGAGTGCGCAAGCCCGACTGATCAATCCCAATTTCACGCTCGCTCAGCTAGCTGTGGTCAAAAATGAAGCTGCATTTCCTGCAGTGGTTCACGCACAATCACGCAGGTGCTCTACAGTTCATGGCCGTTACTTGGGCGACAATAAGTCATGTCGTCCAAGAAGACAGTGAGATGTATTCTAGCAACGTAACAAAACACGAGCAAGTGCCCGAGCTGAGGAACTAGCTTTGAATGATACCCGTCATCTGAGGACCAGAATTTCACAGCCACTGGCCATACTCTTGACTAACATTGGTCTAGGATATTCGAACTCGTCGCGTTGCGGTTATTGTGGCCGCCAAGGCAAGAGTCAGTCAAAACGTGAATTGCATCCCACGTCCCCCTTGCTCGCCCCTCGTAATAAGCCCGAGACTTCAGGTCACAATGTCATATCTTGCAATGGCATGGCGTGGTGTGGCATACCACTCTCACGTTAGCTACACGTGGACTGATGTCATCGTTGACTTGCAGAAATGATTGAGGAAGATGATTTGAGCAGCACTAATATGAATGTTGACCTTCCAGGCTTCTCCTACTACGCCAAGGCCACTTCGCTCACGCCAGAATACTATCAGACGTTGTTGGATCATTACTGGAGGCGTTCAGGAACTACTCTTTATCGGCCGGATCAACTCCACGCGTGCTGTGTTCACTACACTCTCCGCCTCGACTCCATTCAATTTAAGCCCACCCGGGATCAGCGCCAAACGGTGAACCGTTTTAACAAGTACGTGACTGGCGAGGCTTACACGACGGAAGCGGCCCGCCTCCATCCTCGGTCACGCGAGCAGGCCAAGAAACGCGATTCTGAGTTTAATCTGGTCGAGAGGATCCATGAAGCGGAGCATGAGACCCTGCAGGTACCGCCCGAACCCGCTCACAAGTTTACCGTGACTTTGGAGGAAGACGACTTCACCGAGGAGAAATATCTCGTGTATGAGAACTATCAACGTGTCGTGCACAAGGAAGGCCCCGCAGACATTACTAGGCGTGGTTTCAGGCGGTTTCTTTGCGAGTCTCCTGTTCAGCGCAAGACCATCAAGACGGCCGACGGCAAGGACCAGGCCCTGGGCTCATTCCACCAATGCTACCGGCTAGATGGCAAGTTGGTGGCTATCGGTGTATTGGATCTGCTCCCTCACTGCGTCAGCGCCGTGTACTTCCTCTACCACGAGTCCATCCATAAGCATGCTCCCGGAAAGCTCGGTGCGATTCGCGAGATCGCTTTGGCTCGGGAAGCCGGATATCGTTACTGGTATCCAGGCTTCTACATCCATACCTGCCCGAAGATGCGATACAAGATGGATTACAACCCCCAGTACATTTTGGACCCAGAGACACTGACGTGGGACCCCATGGACAAGCGCGTGATGGATCTGCTTGACAAACAGGCTTACCTGAGTCTTTCAAGGGTGGCAAAGGGACGTCCGTCGGTTGAGGGGGAAAGTCGAGATTCGGCCAAAGGGAATGACAATAGTGAAGTCAGCGTCAGTCTTGGCAGCATGGACAAGGACGAGGAAAATGTGGACGACGACAACAATGACGATGAGGATGATGACGGTGACGGCGATACGTTTTTGTTCAACACCGGCATGCCAGGCATCATGACCCTGGACGAGATTCGGGATTTGATCGAGATGGATCACCTAAAGCTCCGGATAGACGGGTCTGGCATGCTCTTTGAGACGGGCGACCTAGTTGCATGGCATCGCCAGGACATTGGGACAAGCGGTTGTCTCAAGGCCGGTATTGCAGAGTTGATTGCAGCTCTTGGTCCTGATCTGCTAGAAGGACTCGTTGTCGACTTTTGGAATCCGACTTTCTAAGCCAAGGGCATGCAGCAACACACAGCTGATGGAACATGGCCGCGTGATACGATGTTGTTGCTATAGGGTAGATAGTGCGTAGCGTCTCTATCATGTCTTCGCAACGACACGCAGAGCTTCTTTAGGTCTGCATGCGGACCCATTCAAACTATCAAGCACCTTGTCTCGTCCAGGTAGACGCAGAGCTGGTGAAAACAGATACATGTCACTTTGAAATATCGTATGTATCGCATTTGGGGTAAGGAAACATCGCACGAAGGTGTCGTATAAACCGAAACAGTATACATACTACCCTAGTGGCAAATGTTGTGTTGGCGTGCAGCCTGTACTCAAGTTGTATGATTGCCTTATGGGCAACTCTTCGCCCCATAAACTGTCAACTGTGAACTCTAACCATCGAATTCCAACAACCTATCCAGTGGCTTCCAAGGGATTGGATTCATAACTCATTTGAGACTTCCAGCCCCCACCAGTCTGATCCTTACGTCTCGTACCATTTATGGCCAACAATCCCTCCAAGCATGCTCAGTTAAGTGCCAGGAAAGCCTATCAACCCGAGGGAAGGGTATCATCCGGGGTCCATGAGGAAAATGTGTCTTGGAGAATGCGGCATAGCTTGTTCAAATTGCTTGGCGAGAGTGGCATGAAGCATCCCACTACGGAGATGAAGCAGCGAGATACGACCAAGTTTGACAAAGATACAGGGACAACTTTTACGGTCCGTGACATGCATTTATATCCACACGGATAAGCCTCCAATCCTGCCAAAAACAAACTTCCAGCGACGTGCGCACCCAAAGACCCTGGACGATCTTCTGCTTTGGGAACTCTTGTTTCACGCCCCTTCTCGATATCTCTTGTGGCTGGTGCCCCCGCCTCCGAGTGCAACTGCCTTCCACCTAAGCGGCAGTTGCACATACCCTCCCAGTTTCAATCATGCTTACCCTGCTAGTTATAGTTATACCTGCCCCGCCAGTTGCAGTTGCGCATCTATCACCAAATTGGGGAGAAAGAATTGCACACATGGTGCTGGACTCCCAGAACCGTTGAAAGTCAACCAGCTGAAGCCCCCAATAGCTTGTCGTTCCGGAGCTGCACGTAAGCCACAAGCACCGATCCGGACAGCTTGGGCCGACCGGCCCCACACCCCGCGGACCCCACCATCCCAAATCCCTGCCTGCTGAACATTTGCTTGGTGAAATCCAATCGCAGCCCATACAACTTTTTGCGACGGAAACGTGCCGTAATTCAACCTCAAAACCGTCAACCAACTCGCCGCGAAGCCAGCGATTGAGACACGCAGAAGTTGACCGGTGCTAGACGCCACGAGAAAGAGCGACAAGGAGCTAGAGTAACGAACCAGTAACATACTCAACAGAAGTTATGGCGTCGGCCCAGCAGGTTCTGCTCTCCCCGGCAGAGCTTGCCTACCTTCACTCGACGCTCTCTCTGACGCCGCCCATCCGCCCAGACGGCCGCAAGGCGAACCAGTTCCGCCCTCTTACTGCCGAGACGGGCATTCTCCCTGGCACCAACGGCAGCGCGCGTGTGTGCTTCGCCGACGGCACCGAAGCAATCGTGGGCGCCAAGGCTGAAATCGAAAAGACACCCAACCCTTTCGGCAGCGAGGACGACAGCGAGGAAACGAAGAAGCTGAGAGAGGCGGGCGAGGATTCGAGAGGTCGCAATGAGTGGCTCGAGATCACGGTCGAGATTCCCGGATCGAGAGACGACGACGCTGCGACCGTTTTCCTGGCAAACATGCTGAGCGAAGCGCTGCTTGCCGACGGAGAGTTCTCAAAGAAGCTGCGCATCAACAACCGGTTTCACTGGAAGCTTTATCTTGATGTTTGTACCTCCGCCACATACCCTAGGTCGCTGTCGTTGACTTGTTTGTGCCTTGCAGATTCTCCTGATTTCGCCGCCCTTGTCCTATCCGCTACCTCTACTCTCCCTCACAACCCATATCGCACTCCTCGCGACCCGCCTGCCACGTCTCAAGTCGGAGGGTGATGAAGACCCCATGTTTGATGACGATTGGGAAGCCTCGACATTTCTGTACCCTCGCAACGGTGATGGCGTTTCGCACACGCGGCCACCCATCACTCTGCTCGTTATCGCTGTGGGAGGTAACATCATATTCGACCCTGCGCGCGAGGAACTAGCGGTCGCCGAGTCAGCGTTGGCGGTGTCTGTCGCGGAGGAGAGGAGAGCAGCCGACGCCGGAGCTGAGGGTATGCAAGTGGATGGTGCGGGGAGAGAGCTGAAGCTGCTTGCCGTCAGGACCGTCGACCCGCCCTCGAGACTGACGGCGCCGGGTGTGCTCAACTCGAACAATCCTGCGACTGGTCTCTCTGGAACCCCTTCAAAGCAGCCGCCGACTCCGCCACCTGTAGACATCCAAGCTGCAGAGGGCGTCTGGAAGCCGCCGATAGGAGGAACCAAGCTCAACGTACTCGAGGGTATGATTGCCAAGGTGCTGGAGAAGGGAGGCATTGCGGACGAGGTGCTGGATGGCGTCGCCGGAGTGGAGTTGTCCTAGAGCGGAGGATGCTACGGGGTAGTTGGACTGGCTAGATTGTTTTTGTTTTTGTGGTACGTTTTCAATGTGCATCAGGAAGTCAAGGAGGAAAGACAAAAAGTCATGATACCAATTGGTGGTTCTTGTTTCAAAGATGTCATGTTGTACATTATTTTCAGGAGGGTATATCACAAAACGGTCTTCTACCTCTGACACTGATTGGCACTGGCGAATCCTCAAAAGATGCCAAACCACTTCTTCCTTGGCTCACCCTCTGCAGGCGTCGCCTCAGGACCTCCGTCTACAGGTGAAGCGTCAGCGGCAGGCGCCGGCTCGTCAGCACCCTCCTTCATGCCCAAGAAGTTGGCTATGGGATTCTCCTTGTCTAGTCCGTGCTCCTTGCGATAATATTGACGTTTGGCAACGTCGTCGGTGTGGCGCGTGTGCATGGCAATGGCCTTCTCATTACGGTCGCGCTCATGCAGTTGGAGGACTCTGATCCAGGTCTGCACAAAGTCGATAGGGTGACTCCAGAATTCGGAGGCTGGAGGGAGCAGGTGCTTAAAAGGTGATGTGTGGGTGAAGTTGAGATACAAGCTCGTGACGGCTAATGTCGTGAGAGTTCCCTGTTGACCCCAGGGTTAGTTGATGCCCTACTTGCAGGAGTCTGTAGAGGGTTCTTGATCGTACCATGGTGATGAACAAGTGAATGGCCTTGTTATTCACGAACCAATGCGCCCACGTTCCCTCGGGGGCTGGCATGCCCGGATACTCCTTCACACGCTGCGCGCGCACTTCCTGGGAGCTCAGCTGGCCACCATAGTGCTTTGGGAGGCCCTTCTTGGGCAATCGCGAACCGTGCGAGGGTGGATTGAACCTCTCGGGCTTCTCGAGAACGATAGGGCCCTTCCGGCCCTCGGTCGAGGCATACCGGATCATCCAGACGGCGTTGCCACGGAGGGTCGCCGGAGCTGGGCGGCCGGTCGCCCTCACTGCCGCGGCACGCCACATGGGGCTCAGTGCCGGGAGCAGAAATCTGGGAAGGATGGTTGAGGCCGTCATTGATGTGTCGTGTGCTGAGATATCCGCCACGCAAGATATTTTCCCGGGAGCCGCGAGTTGAAAGACGTGGTCAGCTGGGCATATGAGACTTTTTAGGTTCCAGGCTAATGAATGCGTTTCACGGCGTCATTGAGGCCCTGGGCTGGATCGGCGGGATCATCAGGTGCACGCGCGTGTGGTGGGATATGGGTCGGGGCTTGGAAAAAAGAAGCTCCAGGAAGAATTTCTTCGCGGCCGGCGACGTGTGGAGCCGCATCCGTCCGAAGCCAAGCTGGAGTCTAAGGCGCACCAACAACAACGGGTCGCCGAATTTCCACCGTGTTGGGTACGTCTCCCGGGGTACAACCCTTCGTCGTCATCCGATGTGGCCGACTCCTGAGAACAGAGTGGCCCTTTCCTTCACTATCTGTAAAGTCTACGATTCGACTGTAAGATTGACTCTTTCGGGCTCTGCGGTATCAGACGCCGAGGGAAGATACGCAGGAATTGCTGGGAATATTCAGGAATCCTAGTCGAAGCTCGGGAAACGGGATGGGCGGGGGGTTCAGTTACGACATCCAACAAGCGGCGGCGGCGGGCTCTAAAAAAATTCGTTAAGTGGCAGGGAAAAGACTTGGAAAGAAGTCCCCGCTGGCCCGCCCAGTTCACCAGCGCTCCAGCCTGCATCCAGGCCAACCACTGGACTGGAAACACCGAAGCGCAGCGGACCAAGTGATGTTCCGGCTTAGTATCCGGTTTTGCCCGGGTAAGCGACCCCGGACGCATGACCATCTTAGCAATGCTGCACACCTGATTGGCGGGCGCGTCGCCACAGCTGTGGCTTGTGCCCCGTGGGAGAGCGAGTGAGTGAGCTCATTCCAGGCGCAGGTGCCTTGCTGCCGGCTGTTGTCATAATTAAAATCGGATAGTCTTAGGTTGACCGTGGTGGCCGTAGCCGTGGCCGTGGCTGTCGTCTCGTCTTTTTCCCTGGCCCGATCCTCTCTCAAAACTTTTTTTCCTTTCCTCTTTTCCCTCCCAACACTCTTGACCATCTACCAACCTCAACGACCTCTTGACGACTTTGCAAAAGACCTCTTCTCTTTTGCATCTCATTACCTGATACCCCCTTTCAACCTTCTTCTCCTTAATAACACTTTTAATCCGTCAAAATGGCCGGTGGTAAGTTCCCTTCCTGCGGCGCGCGCACCTTCATCCTTCCCCTGTGAGAGCCGTGGTTGGCGAATCCCCGAAACTTCCACGCCGAGGTGTCTCTTGTCTGTCGCCGACGAGCCATTGAGCGGTAGCAAGCTTTTCGATGAGCCCGAAACGACACGGACTTGTTTCCTGGGTTATTTCCGCTTCGAACCGATCACCTGCGAATCTTTTGCCGTGTGCGACTTGATCTCGATCACCTCACACTCTCATGCGCCATTTTCCTTGGGCATCTCGCTTACAGGGGACTCACCGGCAACTGGGTGGGAATGGGGCTTCGCGACAGTGCATTTGGCAGCTGGTGACGATCGCCCTCTATCGGTGAGCGAATTTCGCCCACGAGAGACGTTGGCTTTCGGCGCAGACACACCCTGGCGGGGTTTTTGGGACTTTTTGCCTCGACCACAAAGCGACCACGCACATAGGACGTACATAATGTGTAAACACATGTCACTGACCTCGACAATTTAGGTGATCTCAAGAAGGGTGCCAACCTCTTCAAGACCCGTTGCGCTCAGTGCCACACCGTCGAGAAGGACGGCGGCAACAAGATCGGCCCTGCTCTGCACGGCCTCTGGGGCCGTAAGACCGGTTCCGTCGAGGGTTACTCCTACACCGACGCCAACAAGCAGAAGGGCATCGAGTGGAACGACAAGACTCTGGTACGCGACCTCGGCTCTTTCTTCGACCTGCGACGTTCACTAACACTGTGCCTCACAGTTCGACTACCTCGAGAACCCCAAGAAGTACATTCCTGGTACCAAGATGGCCTTCGGTGGTCTCAAGAAGGAGAAGGACCGCAACGACCTCATTGCGTACGTTCACAGCCCAGATCTCTCTCAGACATAATTCAATTGGACTCGATCGCTAACATCTGCTATGCAGCTACCTCAAGGATGCTACGAAATAAATTTGGTGATGTGTAACGATAGGACTGCATTAGACGGACTGGCGATTTGCGACTTGTATCATAGACCACTAGAAGAAGTGCGTTTTGGGGCTTTATCAATAGCCCCCATTTCATCTTGAACATTCTCACCTTTCAAAACAATGAAGATGTAATACCACCAATAACTTTTTTTTTTCGCTTGCGATCGGCGGAACTGTCATGATGTAACCCGCTCAGCTAGTCCCGAAATTGGGTGGCACGCGGAATCCAAATCAAGCAAGGAACAGGAAAAGAAAAAAAAAACGCTTACTCATGTGATGCGAACAGCTGATCTCCTTTGTCTTGAGCCAATTAGATGACTCGTTTTGCATCGATATCCCAGCAATGATCAGTGGACCTTTCCAGGCACAGGTTACAGAAAAGAACCCGACGTTTTCAAAAATAGCTGTCGAGACAAAGGTAATTCTTGGTCAAGGGTGTGCGGCTCGAGTTGTCTTTGTGGCATGTTTCTTCTCAGATTCATGGTGAGTGATTGTCACTTCTCCACTCTCAGTGGCCAATCGCCGTCGCATCGCAAACGCCTTATATACCAAGAAACTCTCCTCCCCCATCCTTGGCTCTCGGATCTTTAGGGCATCATTTCATGTCTTACTCATCATGATGTATGTAGGTGCTTGTGAAAGAATTGCTATGGATTATTTGGACACATATCCCCCATCATTATCATGACTGCTCAAACTGGCATACCTTATTGTCTAAGCCAGTCTACGTCTAAACCCCACTCTAACTCTGATGGTGCAACTTGGCGGCCAGCTTTCTATATGTCTCCGGGTTTGGCACACTGGGCTTCGTCTTGTTCAGCGCAGATTCCCAGTCGTCGCGCGTAAGAGCCGGCTCTCCGCCTTCGTAACGTAACACGCACTCGTCGAGCGCGTTCTTGTATAAACCGTACAGATCGGCACCGCTGAAGCCCTTACAGCGTGCGTCTCTCGCGATACTCTCAATCTCCGCTGCCTCCGTGCCGCCGATACCGTTTCGGACGATCGTGCGGAGGATATCAACGCGCTCATCCTCGGTAGGGAGGTCGACGAAGAGGAGCTTGTCGAGACGCCCGGGACGCAGGACGGCGGGGTCGATCATGTCGGGACGGTTACTGGTTCCAATGACATAGACCTCGCCTCGGTCACCGGCGCCGTCAAGCTCAGCCAGCAGTGCGTTGACGACACGGGCGCCGGCCTCCGTCGTGGTGTTCTCTCTCTTGGGCACCAGCGAGTCCATCTCGTCAAAGAAGAGGATACACGGCGCGCAGGACTTGGCGCGCGTGAACAGCTCACGGATGGCGCGCTCCGACTCTCCTACGTACTTGTTGAGCAGCTCGGGGCCCTTGATGAGGATGAAGCTTGCCTGGGCGTCGTTGGCGACCGCCTTGGCGACGAGCGTCTTTCCGCAACCCGGGGGACCGAAGAGAAGGACGCCTGCGGGGCGCTGCTTGCCGAACTTCTGGAAGAGCAGAGGCTCCTTGATCCGGCGGACGATAGAGACCTGGAACGCGGCGCGAACGGAGTGCAGGGCGCCAACCTCGGACCAGCTCGTGCTGGGAATGGAGGAGAACCCTTCGCGGCGCATGTAAGGGGTGTGTTCCGCGATGGCATCGACAAAGTCCCGCTGGCTAACGTTTACGCGGGTAGGGTTCGAGTAGGCGGGGTGTTCAATGTAGTCGTGGTACAGGCAAGTATCGTCGTAGACTCTGTCCCAGGTGTTGATGTCATTTCCGTCCGTCATGTCCATCCTGTCGGCCTCGAGGGTGTTTCTCGCCCTCGCGTCTTCAAGGTCCAAGAAGCGGTCACTCGCTTTTCGGTTCGCGACCTGAACCACGGCACGGATGTCGTCTCCTACGAAGCCGTGGGTGCGCACAGCCAAGGCCTTGAAGTCGACTTCTGGAGGGATCTCGAGCTCTCGGGTCAAAACCCTGAAAATCTCCTCGCGGGAATCGGTGTCGGGCACTTTAACTGTGATGGTCTGGGCGAAATAATCCGGTCTTCTGAGCGTGGGATCAATCAGCTCGAGCTTGCTTGTCGTGCCCACAACCACGACCCGCGGCCCACCCCCAATGTCCTCTCCCTCCCGTAGACGTCGCATGTTCAGCTTCAGCTGTGTGATGACCTCGTGATCGAACTCGCTTTGGTTGCCGCCCTTGGCCATGTATTCGTCCAGATGCTCAATCAAGAGGATGCACGGCGCAACCTTCTTCGCCTCGTCTAGCACATCTGTCATGATCTTGGCGACCTTCTCCGGGGACCGGGTCTCAGCTAGATATCGTCCTAGTGAGACGACGGGTGTCCTCGTCCTCCATGACAGCGAGCGAACCAGGGACTGCTTTCCGGTACCCGGCGGGCCTGAGACGAGAATTCCAACTGGTTGCTCGCCAAAGGGGACGAAATCTTCTGGTTTGCGGGCACGCGCAAATACATAACGACTCAGTTCGCGCAGGATGCCTCCAACTCCACCAAGAACAACGGAGCCATGCGGGATCTGCTCGGGGCCATACTTGCTGGCCTTCAGTGCCTTCTTCGTCGTGGTCGTCGTCATGGTCGTCATCTTTCCCTCGGCTCCGTTGGCTTTGGCCCTGGAGCTTACAATGAACGAGGCATCGCTGGCTGCTCCCGCCTCCGCCCCGCCTCCGTTAGCTTCGGGCTCTGGGGACAGGCGCCGCTTCTTGGTGCTCTTGCCCTCTGAGCCCTGTGCCGTGACCGCCGGCGCAGGGCTCGCCGGGGTCACGTTCCAATGCTTCGTCATTTGCCTGTTCAACAAAAACCGGTCCTCTTCCTGTTGCGACGATCAGCAGGTCGCTCATTTCATAATAGAGGGAAAAAAATTGAATGCTCACCTTATACGCCTTCTCTGCCAATTCCTGGGCCTCGAGAAGATCGTCGCTGTCGTCGTCCTCCTCCATCTCGTCTTTTCGAAAATCCAAAACCCTCTCAATGGCGTCCTCTAGCGGTCTTCGCTTCTGTCGGCTCAGACTACTGTTACTTCTCTTGATGCTCTCATAGATGCCCGTCACTGTAAGTTTCGCTGGTCTCTTCTTTCCCTCGCCCTTCTTGGAGTATTCGCTCTGACGCTCATCCTCCAACTTCTTAACGATCTGATATACATCGCGATCGAGACCGGTCCTTAGGCTTATCCGAGCCATCGTGTGGTTAAGTTGAGCTGGTCACAGGATGAGATGCTAATTGATCCTCGTTTTCAAGTTCCTGAGAAAAAAAGTTGCGATCGGGGGCGGATTTAGACCATGATGCGCTTTGATTGGCTGAGAGATAAATGGTCTCCACTAGAAAGTTATCTAGTGGAGTACGGGAATACCTCCGATGGCACGAGCTTATGCCGACTTCAGTCAATGGTATACTAGCCCCCGGAATTTGCTTGTCTCCGACGAAAACTCTTCGTATGATCTCCATGAGCTGACCAAATGTTTTCCTATGAATCTCGTATGACCATAATGTACGTCTTCTCATTTCAATCGTATTGGTCTTCAGAAGAAGACACTGGTTGAGGACGATATCACCAGAGTTGCGAGAGGCGGCTGTGATCATGCAATCCATCTACTAAAATTGCCTACATAGAAAGCTTCTACCACTACATCCGGCTTTTCGCCGTTCTTGTTGTATAGCTTTTTCTTTTGATTTAACCACCTGCTATCATAAACCTCCTCTCGCCACTTGGTGGGCTCCACGAGTGCAGGCACATTTCCTCCAAGAAAACACTCAGAGGAAGCTGGTGCGCAAGCTGCAGATACCCTCCTCATCATTTTCCGTTGCCAGATGGATGAAAGGAAATAAATCGGCCCTGTCTGTATCAATGCCAGGGGGCCCAAAGCGGCGAAAGGTTATCCTGCAATCATCAGGTCATCTATCCATGGTATCACTACAGAATGAGAGGGCTTGAACGGGCCGCAGAGCCAGGGATTGGCGAGCCGTGCTCAAGTCCATGACGCTTGGCATCTGGTCAGAGCCCGTACAGCTCCCACTCATCAAAATCGGTTCCTTGCCCCTGAGAATCCTTCGGCGTCGCGTCCACGTTCTCGGGCTTCCATGTCGGGGCATACTCAGTTCGTAACTCTTGGGCAAGTCACAACTCGTCATCCTCGAGCTCCGATGGCTTGAGAAGACCGCCAACCTTGCCTCGGCGCTCGAGGTCGGCTGCCTTAGCATCCCGCTCCTGCTGCTCTTTCTCCACCAAGAAAAGCTCAGCGTTATCCCCAGCAAACTCCTTCAAAGAGATGAGGAAATCGCGCAAGTTCAGGCGGAACTTATCATACTGAACGTTAAGCGTGAACAATCCCTCGACGAATGTCTGGATTTGGGCACTGAACACTGTTGTCAGCATATACTATGCGTTATCTAGCAGGAGGGTGCCACGTACGGTTGCAGGTTGGGGAAGGCACCCCGGAGCAAGTTGGCCACGAAGTTAGCGAGGAACTCTTTGTTTGAGGTGCCAGCAGCAGCCTGATCAGGGCTGTAGATAGGACCCTGGATCTTGGGCGCAGATCCGTCAGCGGGCTGCACAAAGTAGAACATGCGCATCAGGACCATGGACTGGGTCTTGAAACCGGCCTTGTGATCGCTGTCGGTGAGAACGAAGAAAACGTCCTGCAGGATAGTGATGAAGAACTGTTGGAAGAAGGCGTTGGAGGTTTGAACGTCTGTCTTCTCCGCAATATTGTTGATAAGCTCGAGGCACATGTTAAGACCAGCAGCCTCAACGTCACGGTTGTCGTGCTTGAACGCCCAGGAACAAGAGTCAATGACGAACTTGAACTGGCGATTATCCAGTTTCAACAGAGCTAGGCGAGTCAGTTTCAAGTCTTCGAGGCCAAAGAGGTTGTACTTACCAGGGAAGCAGTGAAGGTTGATCGCGCGGAGAAGGTTAAAGAACTCGACACGGTGCTCAGGGAACTCGGAGAAATCCTTGTTGATCATGTCCAGCGTGCATTCAAATACGTTTTCCATGATGTTGGGAACCTGATCTTCCATCAGGGCAGAGAGCTTTGTGATAATGGCAGACATGGCCTTCAGCACTTCGGCATCGCGAGCTCCAGGAACGTTGCGGTTGTAGTCGACGAGAACTGATTCCAACAGAGGAGGGACCATCTGCTGACGCACAGACTGCAAGTCCTCGGCCTTCTCAACATATGTCTCGACCAGCTTCAGAATTTCCTTCTTGATGGTTCGCAGACCTCGGACGTTGGGCATCTTGGTTGCAATTTCACCCTGCTTTTGAACAGCCTCACTGATTAGCTCACTGGTCGCGCGGTACATCTGCAACATGTCGAGGAAGATGCGACCGATCTGGGGGTAGAAATAGGGGCCGATCGACGTGCAGGCCGAGACGTTCGTCTTCATGATGTTGCCGATGACTTTGATAGTCTCAGCATCCTGCAGAATGACCGGGTTCATCCGAGCCTGCTTAATGATCTCGTCCCAAGCGGCATTGGGGATAGCCATCAGGTCGCTCAAGAGCCGCTCCTGCTGGTGCTTGTTGCCCTGGGCTGCCACCATGTAGCCGCACGCCTCATAAAAAGTGTGAACCTGCTGAGGAGACAGGTCGCAAGTAATCTTGTGCATGTTGCGGACAATCTCCTCGATGAATGGCTCCTGCTCAGATGGTTGAAGCGCAACGAAGTGGCGACGGCATTGTCTCGCGATCTTGATGAATGTGTCGCAAGCCATGTCCTGAACACCTGTGGTGAGTTAGCAAGAGAATGTCAATGCTACTGTGTATGGCTTCAACTTACCCTCGTGGGACTCATGCATGAACTCGAAGAGCTTGTTGACGACCGTCTTAAGAAACTTCCAGTGAGCCTTCAGGAAACGCGGGTATTGTCCAACAATGTACATGATGTTGGACGCGACCACAGCCTTATTGTCCTTGCCACGCTTCATCTCCGTGAGGCCGAGAAGGTCCTTGATGACCGTGACCAAGAAGCGCTTCTCGGTGTCTTCGTTCATAGCCAAAGAAATAGAACCAATGGCCCAGCAGAGCACATTGCAGTTGTGCCATGACCATTCGCTGCCGTCGACTTGACGGGCGAGTTTTTCCGTCATGATGTTCTCGGTATCAACGACGTCCAAGTGCGTCAGATACACCAAGCACTCCCTGATGGTCTTGTAGAGTTGTACCGTGTCACTCTCCTTGACGAACTCACGAACAATCTCTCCCTCGTCGTTTTCGACAATGAGAACTTCCTCGGGACGGACCATCTTCTCAATCATGACTGTACGAAGGTTCGACAAGACCTCGTTGTACTTGTGCTTGCGCAGCGGATAGTTGTTCAGCATGTCCGGACTCGGCGCGCCGGCTCCAGTGATACCTCCGGCCATGCCCATCAAGGGGTTCACCTCCGTCATAGGGAGCTGCTGCATCTCTGAGAAGAGCTCCTGGACGAGCTTAAGCCAGTAGTCGAGACAGATCTTGAAGATCTCGCGGTCGTCGATCTGGGATATGCGGATCAAGTAGTAGTGGCCATGTGTGAGGAAGTCCCGGTTGGGTAGGTTCTCAATTAGCTGCCCGGCTGTTAGCTTGGGTTCACCAGCAGCAGGACGGCGATTCTTACGTTGAGGTGCATCCCGAAGAAATTGCACAAAAACAGGGCCAGATTCTGAATGAACTCTTGGTCTCTAGAGTTACTGTTGGGGTATGTCGACTTCAGATCCAGGCTGATTGGGATAATCGTTGCGATGGTAGTCAAGACCTCGGTGAACATCTTGACCAACTGCTCGTCGTAAGTATTTCCACCGGTCGGCAAGCCGCCAATCTCCGTCAAGCATTGCAAAGTAACGTTGCGGAACTCGGGAACAGGCAGGAATCGGGTTCGCAAGGTGTCAATCAGGGGGGTCTCGAAGATGTAGCCGAGGGGGATCCAGTTGCAGAAGCGCAATAATGTCTCGAGGGTAGCCTTGACGAGACTTGGTTGGTCGGCAGTGTTAAGGACCTCCTGGCAGAGGGTAAAAATCTGAGAAAACTCGGCGCACATGGTGGTCTTGAGGTTTCGAGTCTTAGCGGAAGTCATTTGCTCGGCGGAGTAGTCGAAGACCTCCTCGGATAGCAGGCGGAGAATGACCATGTTGTTCTCGCAGATGGATAGACTCGAGTGGCACGACGTGATGATCTCGTTGATGAAGGTAGGCCAGTTATGAGGCCACTCCTGCTTGAGGATGGAAATCAGGACGAGGTTGAGCTTGTTGAGCAGGGTGCGTTCAGCCTTCATCGTCTCTTCGGAGCTGGAGCACTGGATGATGAACTGCACCACAAAGTTGCGGATACCTGGCTTGGTCAGTCGCGGTGCAAAAGCGCGGTGTAGGAAGCTCCAAACCTTGACACTGATCTCTTGGGAGAACCTTCCATCTCGTCATGATCACATTGTCGAGCACCTGCAAGCCCAAGTCTGTATCCGTCAGCTGGTCTGCGAGGCCAGAAAAGGGTGATTTAAGCAGCACATACACTTCGTTTGGGGGTAGGTAGCTTCGGAGAGAATCTTGTCGACGAGAAGCCAAGCATCTTGGTCTTCCTTGAACTGCAATTATGGTAAAGTCAGAGACTGAAAATAGGATGCGATGGCCGGAAGGGATTAGGTGTGTACCTGGTTGAGTGCAGCTTGCGCTTGCTTTTGCTGTGTGGGACAAATGGTCGGTCAGCCTCAAGCCAAAAATCTCTACTTATTCGAATGGGCTAAAATCTGCGCACCTGTTCGCCACGGCCCTCATAGAAGGAGCGGACGAGGTCGTCCAGCTCCGGGATCGTAATAGCCATCGCGTGTGGTGCGGTACAGCGGGCGGGGTGGTCGAAGGTCGATCTCGATCGCAAGAGGCAACGGATGAGGGGGAACTGGTCGCGGGCTCTCTATGAGGAGGAGGGGAAACAATAGAGAGCGCGGCGCAAAAGTGCTGCGGGCGCTACGGTAAATACAGCAAGGAACGAAGCCAGCTGATGATGATTCGGAGGATTGTTGCAATGGAGGAGAGAGAGAAGGAAAAGAGGAGAGAGAGGGTAGAGGTCGCAGAGGAGAATATGTGGTGAGGAAAGTCTGCCTGGCGTGAAGGCGAGGATAGGTTGGTTATCGAGAGAGCGAAAGAGGCGGATGGCGGGGGACAACCAATTTTGTCAGCCGCCAGCTAACTCCACCAGCCACAGGTATCGATACCTGCCATACCTGCCATAGGTCTGGTTTTGGGCCACTGGGACCGGACCCAAGGGCACCTAAAGACGGCCAGCACACAGCATTGAGCAGCCTACCTACCTTAGGTAGGTAGCGTGGGTAGGTAGGTAGGTACCTTAGGTACTTAGGTAGCCTGACAACAGGGCACCATAACTAACGGGAACTCGCGAATGGGCCAGAAGCTTGGGCCGGACCACGTTACCGCCTGGCCTTGAAGACTTTCTTTCCCCCTTGACATTGGATCGTTTCTTTCTACCTCATCCACTCGGCCTGCGTTACCCAGGCACCCCTCTTCCCCTCTTTTCCACCCGGCGTTGCTGCAATCACTTGGCGCGGTGAACCCTGCGACCGCCAACAGCAACAACCGAACTGGGCTGCAGCTGAGCTCCAGGTTCCCCTTCCTCTGATACCGGCTCGTCTGCTGTGAGGCTGCTGGCTGCCCGCCTGCCACGCCCACGGCCACTGCACCCGACTCAAAAAAACACCCGACTGTGTGGATGCGCGTCATAGGTAGGCAAGACTCACCTGCTTCACCTTCTTCACCGAGCCCTTACCTCGTGTAACCCTCGGATTCCGGGCCTAATAACACGGCTGGCCCTTCTAGTTGCATCGACAGCTGAGCAGCATGCCTCAAGGCGCCTCCAAATTCGAGTGACGGAGGGTATCGGGTGTCCTCGCCCAATTACTACCCTGCACCTCAGAATACTGTCCAGCCAAGGCACAATGTACTGATACATCTCGTCGCACATTCAGGTAGACTTCCCAGCCTTCTGCTCATCCCCTCCTCACCCCACCTTTTCGGCGATAATCACAGTACATGCTATCATTGGACTACAATGCCCCCAGGACACCGAGCAAGGTCGCCGGATCGCTGCTAGTAATACGGTCCTAACAGTGAATGCGAGCAAAGATGCACATATCTGGTCGGCTCGCATTACAACGTGTACCACAACATGGTTTTCTCAAACCCCGCCAGAGGAGATTCGGCCGAAATCCTCCATCGTCCGATCATGGGGCTAATTCAATGATGTCCAAGGTGATTCATTACCTGCGATGCCAGTCTGGAGGCGAACCTTACCCACTACCGCGCGGCTCTGACTAGACCCCTGTTGCAATTGAGTCCGGAAAATAAGGCACTGTTCCCAGGTCACTCTCACAACCTGTCAGCTTAAGCGCTGACCGACTCCTACTTCACCAAACGTTTCAAAGGCCACCGTACCGTAGTCTTTCTCAAAGTGAACCATAATCTTTTTTTATATTGCCTCAGGGATGACCGTCTAGTTGAGATATACAATAAGCAAACCCCTCTATGAAACACAGCTTACGGCTTCTGGTAGCCAACCTCGAAAAGGCTGTCCTGCAGCGCCTTGATGGCGTTGTCAATGTCCTTGCGGTTAGGATCCGTCTACATTTGTTAGCCTGCGATTGCCCAAGTATCCTTACAGCGAGAACTTACAACACTGACGCCCATGTGTCCGAAGCGAATGTACTTGGGCGCAATCTCCTTGTGAATACCACCGGCGAACACAATGCCCTTCTTAGCCAGGCTGGGAAGAATATCCGTGGCCTTGACGCTCTCGGGCAGGTAAATGGCGGTCATGCCGTGGGCTTGGTCTTCAGGTTTCGCGGCAACTTGCTTCAGTCCAAGATCGGCGACGGCCTTCTTGACCTTGTCCGAAACCTCCTTATGCCTGGCGAAGCGCTCAGACAGGGGCTTGGCGATAATCTGGGTAAGGCCGGTATGCAGGGCGTGGATCAGCTGAGGAGAGGGTGTCGCAAAGTAGGAAGGCTTCTTAGCCTCGTAGTTTTGCATGACTGCGACTAGTCAGCAGTGAAATAGCAACCAACATCTAGATCGAAGGCTTACCGGGAGTCCAGTTCTTGAATGAGGCAAAGTAAGACGCGGGTGGGGTCTTGCGGTTCTGGAAAGACTGCATCGCCTTGCCACTGAACATGGATATCGACAGACCAGCCGGGACACCAATGGCCTTCTGGGAAGCGGTTATGACACCATCGAGCTTCCATTCGTCGAACTTGATTTCCTCAACTCCAACACTGCAGACACCGTCGACGATGATGAGGGTTTCAGGAGACACCTTCTTAACAACAGCAGCCAAGTCCTTAAGCTCGCTGAGCACAGCGGTAGAGGTATCGACATGAGTGACGGTCAGGACCTTGTACTTCTTCTCGGAGAGAGCCTTCTCGATCTCTGGCAGCTGAGGGCGGGAGCCGACGGGGGCTCTGAGCTCGGTAACATTGGCGCCATAGGTCTTGAAGCAGTCGGTGAAGCCATTGCTGAAGTAGCCGGTGGCAAGCACGAGGACGTCCTCGCCGGCCTCGACGAGGTTAGCAGCGACGAGATCCCAACCAAGGGTCCCGGAACCGGAGATGACGAAGGGTTGTGACGAGGACTCGGTAGTCTGGAAGAGCTGGCGCAGCATAGATAGCGCCTCGCCGAAAGTATTGACGAAGCCAGGGCCAACGTGGCTCTCACTAGACAAGTCGCCTTCTGGTCAGCAACGGATCATCGTGAGCTGGATGCCAGTCCAGGTGGAGCTCCACCTGGGAAGTAGGCATATCTGATAGCACGGACCTGTAGTGGCTCATGGACTGCAGAACAGCATCATCGAACTCGATGGGCCCCGGGATGAGGAGCGTAGGGTGGGGAGGTTGAGCAGACATGGTGGAGTGTAGTCTTTGTTGCTGTTGCTGGACCAGGTGTGAATGAGAAAAGAAGGGATCAAATAATGGGTGTGAGGTGGACTTACAGGAGTTGAAGTAGTCTGCAGGTCCGATTGTCGCAAGTGCCTCGAGATGAGAGATACCCGGGCTGATGAGGGGTTGTTAAGGTTATGGAGGGGCATGCTCCCCCCCTTTGCCAAAGTGCGGAGAGGCAGGAGCGGGAGCTGGAGCCGCCGTAGGGGAACGTGCATGTGTGCCTGTGGCGTCAGAGGTCGGAACGTAAGCCGAGCGTCGCTTTCAGACGGGACGGAACCGAGATATGGGTGTTTGGATTGAGACCAGACGGGATTGGGCAAGATAGACACGTTTTGGAATGGTTACGCTTACGACTTTGCTCAGTCTATTCCCGTGGCAGCGGGAGAAGATGAGAAAAAAGAGGAGAAGAACAGAATATTACACCGAGTTTGAACGGGCGGAAATCGGAACTGGATCCTCCTGATGGATCTGGGTTCCCCCCCCAGTCTTGCTAGCAAAAAGCAATTGAGCACAAAATGCTGTTGCAAGCCCTGCATCCAGAGAAAAGGGGCTTTTCAGTGTGTCTACCAGCCAATTCAAAAGTCAATAACCTGGTGAAGACTAACGAGAAGGTTAATTCACAATGAGATTTGGTCGTCTTGGAGGTAACTCGGGATTCGAGTCAGGCGGATACCGTCGATTGTTGGTATCGGAAAGTGGAGGTCGCCGTTCAAACAGCGGATAATACGCAGAAGGAGCATCAGCCCGCGAGTCCACGACATACAAACAAGACAGCTTCATTTGCAGGGACTGATTTGGCGGCACACACCGGACGACATCGGCGGTCTTCCGAGTCCCCCGAATACTAACCCCATCGGGCAGGCATCCGAACCATCACCCGCCACAGACGGAGTGATGCTTGAGAGTGTGGCTTAACTATACGTACCCTGACACATGGAGGTCTCCACTTGGAGTTGAGGCTGGGAAAGTGGTCGCAGCGAGCTACCACGACAAGCAGCCAAGCTACCTTACCTCACTGGACGATCCGCAAGATATTACGTCGCCAGCCGAGACTGCAACACGCCTGACCGTCGGCAGTCACGAATACAATTTACCGCTCAGTGTATCGTAAACAGACGTCCTCTGCAGAGGATCCGTGTCTGGTCCTCGGCCCCTCCCCATCGGCCGCGCAACCCTCCCGCGCAGCCCACGACCTCCCGACCGCCCGACCAGCGTCCCACGCACCGCCGCCGCGATCTTATCACCATCGAGAGACCTGATCAATTACTCAATACACACCTAACGACCATGGCTTTCTTAATACTGGTCATCGGTGACCTGCACATTCCAGACCGCGCTCTTGACATCCCCCAAAAGGTATGCGTAGCTCGCGCAATGTTTTGCAAGGTACTACCGACCTTGAACTAACACCAGCAACCATTACAGTTCAAGAAGCTTCTTGCCCCAGGCAAGATTGGCCAAACTCTCTGCCTGGGCAATCTAACCGACAAGCACACATACGAATACCTCCGTACCATCGCTCCGGACCTCAAGATCGTCAAGGGCCGTTACGATGTCGAGGCCACAAGTCTGCCCCTAACCCAGGTCGTCACTCACGGCTCTCTACGCATCGGCTTCCTTGAGGGTTTCACTCTTGTTTCCAATGAACCCGATCTGCTCCTCGCCGAGGCCAATAAGCTCGATGTCGACGTTCTCTGCTGGGGTGGCACTCACAAGTTCGATGCCTTCGAGTACATGGACAAGTTTTTCGTCAACCCTGGTAGTGCTACAGGCGCCTTTACCGCAGGCTGGGGCAAGGACGGCGAGGAGCCTGTTCCAAGTTTCTGCCTGATGGATGTACGTATCTCTGGAACATACCCGTGCTATACGATACGGACTTGCGGGAACATCAGCTAATCGTCAACATAGGTTCAAGGAATTTCACTGACTCTATATGTTTACCAATTACGCAAGGACGACAAGGGAAATGAAAATGTTGCGGTGGAAAAGGTGACGTACACAAAGCCCGTGGAGCCGTCTGCAACATCATGAGCTGCCGTCATGTGAAGACGAGCTGCTGCAGGAGACATCGCATTTTATCAAAACGGGAGGTTCAGCCGCCGATGGCTGTTGTCATGAATCAAGACCACACGATTTCTTAGGCGAATGATGATCATTATAATAATATCGGTTTCAGCCAACCATGCTCATGGTTTCATGCTTGATGCTTTCGTCAATATGCACAGGAATCCATTTGTTTCCCCTCTCAGTATCCAGACAAGGAAGCCACTGAAACACTAATACAGAACAGTAAACCAACAATCAGAGTGGTATCTGCGAAGTGTCCAACTCCAAAAACACCGGTGCTTGCCAACCGTCAATTCATTATAACATCATGCTTCTCCTCCTTCTCACAGAGATTTTCGACGACTCCTGAATGTCACCGTCTAGGCTCTCGAAGCTGCTATCTTCGGAACCCTCTGTATCCGCTCGGGTCCTCTTTGGCAGGACCATCGAAGCCCTCTTCCTAGATGCGCCAGTCTTTACTCGCTCGGTCCCCTCCAGGCTCTCAATCTTGAAGTCCTCTCTCACAACGGACGAGAGCCGTCTCGAAGACTTAGATTGTCTAGCTGGCGGCGCGCTTTCCTTCATTTCAATGACGCGCGAGCTGTCACTTCCTGGTGTCGAGGTGGTAAAATCGTAAGGATCGACGACCTTGATAGATGATGATGAAGTGAGACGATCCGGAGAAGCAGTCATAGCCTGTCGAGCCGATGTCTCTTCTTCGGTCTCGGATATGGACCTCGACATCATTGATGATGTTCGTTTCTTGCGGTCAGGCCTTGCTGGGCCAGAGTCGGTGTCTACCAATCGCATGTTTGCCATCTCAACAGGGCTTGATGTTCTTTGCGGGGAGTCGACTGAGGTTGACGCAAGGGATGGAATATGTCTTAGCGTATCACCGTCGGCAGACTCGCGCTTGACCGTGACATAGGCATCTGGCGTGGCGCTATCCGATTTGGCGCTCCCACTGCGTTGCAGATATCTAGTCTGCCCAGACACTGCGTCGTAAAGCTCCTTCGTCGGACGTCTCATTTTGTCTCGCAAGTTGGGCTCGGCATAACTGACGGCGGATCGAGCTCGCCTGCTAGGGCGTGATGTCTCTCCATGAGAGGATATTTCGGCTGGCGGTGGGGTGTCTCTGACACTAGAGAGGCTCATTCTGGATGTTTGCTCTGGGGAAGCCGGGGAAAGCAAAGCAGCCTCAAGGGGAACAGCTTCTGTGCTAGGAAGAACGTGAACAACTGGAGTCGGGGACAATAGAGCTGCCGCAGACACTTCAACAGGCGCATTATCCACGTCGTTTTCCTCAGCCTCGGTCTCCTTAATCTTTTGTGCCGCTCGTTCTCTTGCTACGCGCGACTTTGCCTTCTCAGCTCCGATTTTACCCTCTGCCGCTGTAGCCTTTGCGATCTTAATTGGAGAAGTCACGTCGTCGTTCGTACTTTTTGCTGACAAAGGCTTCCTTGGGTTGACAGGTGCAGCCATACGTTCTCTCGCCTCTCGTCGCAGGCTTGTCAGCTCCTTCAACGTTTTCCCGCTTTGATGATCTCGTCCGACCAGGGTACGTTCCGAAGTGTTTTTCGACTTTTGCGGTTCAGCTGGTTGCTGACTTGTTTTGCTCGTATCCTCCCCAACACTGTACTTTCGCTTGGAGCCAGTCTTGGCAGAGACACTGGGCACCGCGGGAGGTAACACGGGGGTCTGTTTCTGAAGTGCTCGCTGGGGTTCGGACACCTCAGCAGTAGTAGGGGTGGGATCGGGGCGGACGACGAGGTTCTTCTCCATCCTTGGTGTTGATTTGGTTGAAGGGACTGGCGCCGGTGCTGGTGACGGGACAGGTGAAGCCACTGGAGAGCTTTGTGCGGGTGGCTCTGGCTCCACGTACTCGATGGATTTGCTAGGTGATCCAATATCGACTGTTTCGCCGTCAACAAATCGAGATACGGGCGGGGGGCCAAGCTCTGGCGAGTCGGTTGTGTCGGTCGTGTCTGCAGCTTCGGAGCAAAGAGCCAAGATTTGTTCGCGACTTGTGAGACGCGTCAGCGAAAAGGGGGTTCAGTGATTGCGGACGTTGCTGGACTTACTCTAACGTTGCTCTTGGGTAGGACTTGTTCTCTGCAATGGTTGGGAGCTTGTCATCTTCCAGCGCTCGGGCCCCTGCCTCCCTCATCAACTCGCGTGGCGGACGTCTTCGAGGGGGGCTTTGAGGCGGCAAACTTGCTCGTGATGATCTTCTACCCCTGGGACTCGCGTGTCTTTTTGTAGGGGGCTCCTGTCCAAGGTTGGAAAGAACTGACATGCATTCTGAGAGCTGTGCTTCGAGTCTGGACCTGATGTCCAGGGCGTGGTCGGCTATCCTCCTGGCATTGTTGTCCTCCAGCTCCTTTTCTAATTCAATAACGCGGCTTTCTAGCCGAAGATTGTCGGACAGAGACCGCGCAAAGTCGGCTTCGATGGTACGGATGCGGAGCAAGTGGACGGCGTTTGCTTTTGCGAGATCTCTATTCTGGCGCAATAGCTTCCTTCGCACTGCAGAACATTAGCTGGCGAGCCTGGACAGCATGGAAGAAATCAACATACATATGTCGATGCTATCTGCAGATACGGGAGGTTCGTTGAGTCGAGCCATGGTGCATTCTGGGTGAGGGAGCGGCGGGTGCGTGACGAGGTCAAAAATTGAGGAATGAAAAGCTGAGAAACGAAGCGAAGCTCGATACGGAGGAGGCTGGGACAGTGACGCTGGGGGTCTGAGTGGGAGAAAATTTACCGAGTGTCATTTATTTACACTCGACCTGATTTAGTCTAGTGTAAACAAAGTCCAGGGTGAGGGGTTGCTGGGGGCGCATTCGCATGGGCCAGAGACCCCACTAAACATGCTCCAGTCTCCCATTGCCCGCTGGAACCAGCTGCGTGCAATTCTTACATGTGCATCTACGGATATCTCACCTCGCGTAACTTTTTGTGAGGAAGCCGCATTCGACGATATAATATCCCCCGCCACCACACACATTTGGCGGATTTCCCGAGCCACACCAGGCCGATTCAATTCAATCTCATCGACGGAACCACAATGTCGTACCCGACTAGATCGCTTTCGACTCGACTACCTGGCACGGGGTCGCAGAACGCCTCATCGGCCGGTCCTTCGCCCATGTTGGTTGCGCGCATTGCAGAGAAGAAGGCAGAGTTGGAGCATTTGAGAGAGCTCCGTGACCTGAGCGCCGCTGTCGCAGGCCAGATGGAGGCTCTTGAGCAGAAGCTATCTACGCTTTCAGACGGAACAGAAGGTGGGCATGAGCAAGCTTTCTACAGCTCTGCGGAATTAATTGTCAGGGCTGACCAACAATAGCGATTGCCATGGTCATTGGAAACTGGCATAACGTGTTGGGCGCTATCAACATGGCTTCTGGTACGTGTAGCCCGCAAGCAGTTGGTGTGTGATGAAGCTCACAAATGTGTCCAGCAAAACTTGCGAAACCATCTGCAGGAGAATCATTGGAAAACGAAGAACCTGGTATGCCTCTGCCACAAACGTTGGTTCGCATTCCAACGGAGCATGCGCCGACGTTGCAGGCGCAGGCCGAGAACGCGGCAGAGAACGCAGAGAACACGTCGACATTGTCATGATGGTGACACACCAATCCGACGAAACGGTCCAAAAGCAAGCATTTCTATGCCGTAACGTCCTCCTGGATGCCCAACGCCTCGACTGTTACCATACAACGTTGTACACCCCGTTCTTTTCCGATTCGGGTATTCAGTCGGGTCCAATCCCGAATCCGAATAGCACGCAAGCAAAAGGCGATCATCCAGCCTGTCCCGTTGGACATCATGGCTTGCTGATATTGATACGAAAGGGCAGCTCTGCATGGAGGGTGCCAATATAGCGTACTCACTCTGCTTTCTGGAGGTCGCACGCCTCTCTTTATCTGAAGCTGACGGAAAGCAATGTGTTGGCGCCGCTTAGCGTCCAGCTCCTGCATGTCTGGAGTGGCACTGGATTGGGTGAAATGGCTCCACCAAAGTCAACAAATATGTGCGGGGTCCAAACGGAAAGACGCGTCTGAGTGCAGACACGCGTTTCCTGCAGTTACAGTCGCATGAGTCGTCGCACTCGCCCGTTGCTACAGCGAGACGGACTAGTTAGCTGCTTCATGCTTCGGGGGCCTTTCCATGTGGTGGTTTGGGGATGCCACCCTTTCCCAGCAAGCCAGACGAGCCTGCCGCAGCCCATGACCCGTCATGTCACGCCGGCGCCTGCGCTTGTGCACACACACTGGCACTGTCCTATCTTGTTCTGGCTGGTGTGATGGAAAGAAGAACTGAAAGACGGATATCGAAGGGAAAGTGCAGTATTGATTACAATTTCCGCCGATTTCTTGGCCAATTGATAATTGCCTGTGTTTACTTGTCCCTCCCACCCGCGACCCCAAACTCTTCCCTCCCAACATCAACTCTCTCCCGTCTTGGTTTTCCATCGAACTCAACTTCAAATATACGCCCAAATACGCATTGTCTTGGTTTTCCATCCTCTCCTCCAGCTGATACTCCCAAACACTCCATCCCCTCTATCCTCCGCCAGCCCAAATTCATAAGGCCAATTAACCCCGCCAATATTACACGCACCCCGGCTGTCCCGAAGCGAAATTGCCTGCGAATTCCAGACAGCCAACTGGTCCCAAAAGTGACCATCCCCTTGTCCATCCAATTGCCTGGGGTCGGCTGCTCCCTGCCACGACCAGGTCGGATCCGGAGATTGGTCTGGCTGTTGGCGCGATGGCTCGCGGTGCACCTCGATCTAGGGCGCGGGCTCACGCCCACGAGTTCGTCCTCGTTGAAGACGACACAGCCACCGCGGATATTTCCAACCAACATGCTTCAACAGACGCAAACATTGCTCTCCTTGACAGACAAGACACTAATACTGATCGAAGCCCCACCAACTTCATTGACAACCTGACCGACAAACTTAAGGAGCTTCATATCTATAGCCCTCAGAAGAACCGCGGCGACAGATCGTTACTTCCCACATCCAACAGCCGTCCAACCCGATTGTCTGTTCACAGTGTCGACACCGAGATCTTCCCACTCCTCGAGGCTGTCAAGGAAGAAGCCGAAGACTGCGACAATTGCACAGCTGAGACCATTCACGCGCAAGGACCAATCCCTGCACTGCCGCCTCGAGTGATCGAGGGTGTCCCCTCGTTGGCTGAAACAAACGCATTAACGGCGTCTGCTAGCCAGGCACAGCACTCATTTGAAGCCAGCGCTCCCTCTGAAGGTTTGCCTTTTCCGCTTCTTTCTTCACGTACCATCGATCCTAACCGCCATAGTCTCCTCCGTAGTTGGCATTCCTGATCACCAACGACCGCTAAACATTGATCCACATATTCAGTCGAGCATCGCGCGACACAAGGCAGGTCAGTATGACTATGTACTTTCAGTTCCTGGCATGAATGGTCCAACCTCGCGGATCGGGCCACCCAGTCGGGGTCAGGGTGAACCGCAGAGCTTTGGCTGCAATATTCTGGCGCAAAACCAAGACTCGACCTCTCATGTCTGCAGTCAGGGCAAACCGACTAATAGCTACCGAATTCTAGCCACTCCTTTAGGGCATGAGGAAGTCGTGTCAGAGCACGCACATCAAAATCCAGAGTTGAAAGAAGTCATGGCCGTCGCCGAGCCCGTCGTTCGACATCTTTCTCCGACGTCTGCTGGCGACGACACCGCAATGAAAAGGAACTCACAGTCAGGCATTACGGTTACCATCATTGAACAAACCCAGCCGAACCAAATGGAGCCTTTAGCCAAAGCGACTGAACATAGGAAGGAGTCCTCAAGCGATGTACTCGAACATCCAAAGGATAGAATCATTTCCGTATCCACAGACGACATCAGTTTTCAGGCCCCGCGTACACCCTCACGATCGACATCTGCAAGTTCGCAGTCGCGCATAGAGGACTCCTTAGAAGCCATCGATAGACTCGAAGAGCAGCTGGAGCTTGTCGACGCAGCCATCACGCCACCCAGCAAGACCCGAAGGCACCAAGCAGCGAACGATGCCTCGTCTGCTCTGAATGGTTCCGCTATCCGGCGCAATGGTTCCTCGCTGAAGCACGGCCAACCAAGCAGTGCCGGGCCAAAACCTGTGACCTCTCAAACCCGCTCAGATCAGAGAAAGTCTGTCTCAATCGTTGACGACAGGAGAGCCACAGGGTCTCCGGCAAAAGCAACTCCAACCCGCTCTCGGCCAACTAGCCTCCTGCCGCCAATCAAATCCACGAAGCCCCCAACAAAGCCATCTTTTGAGCTGCCGGGAGAGGCCGTCGCTAGGCGCCTAAAGGAGCAGCGCGAAGCTCGTCAAGCGCAGCAAGCACGGGAGAAGGCTGCAGCCGCCGCGGCGGCAGCGCCTCAGAGAACAAGATCGACGAAAGCACTGACGCGACCCACGTTTGAGCTTCCGGGAGAGGCCATCTCCAAGCGCAAGAGGGAGGATCGTGAAGCTAGGCTCAGGCAACAGGAGGAGGACGAGCGCAAGCGCCGCGAGTTCAAGGCGCGTCCTATCAGGGCGAAATTGAACTCGGCTTCGTACCCTCGCGAAACTGCTACTAGTCGTGCTCGCCAGGGCAAAGCCTCTGCGTCGAGCGAGGCGGGCCAGGCTGAACAAAGCCCCTCCAAGCGCTCATCGATCATTGTGACACCGCGAACGCCAGTTACAAGAACCGCGTCAAACAGATCCCCACAAGCCCGAGGCAGAGGTCTGTCCCAAGCTACTGTTACTTCACAAATCAGCCGTGGCACTTCCACTTCTACTAGCAGCGTGGGCAAGCGCAGCACGCTATCTGCCGAGGAGTTGGAGCAGCAAAAGATCAAGGGCAGAGAGGTTTTCGAGCGGGACAACGGCTTCCTCGAGGATAAGGAGCGGGAACGTCGTGAACGTGAACTCAATGCCAAGCTTGCTCGCGAGCAGGCCGCCGAGCGCTCCAGACAAGCGAGCAGAGAATGGGCTGAGAAGCAGCGACGCAAGCAGTTGGCAGCAGCTAATGCGGTGGCCCGTCAGACAGTTTAGCTCGTGTTGTGTTTTGTAGCATTGGATTATGTGGAGTTTTTGGAGCCAGAAAGGTCTGTAGTTTTAGAGCCTACCGTGTAAGAGAACTTGTTACCAACCCCTTTCGCTTTGCAACGTTCATAAGCAGTGGCGTGTTATAGCGACTATGAGGACAATTGCGAAAACGACCAGGTAAAGACCATGGCTGAGAGCTGTCGCCCAACGCAACAGAACCAGCCGACAAGTCTCAAACTTGGACTCAATTTCAGGCACGTTAGGCAATGCAGTCGCATGCGGTTAATGAGATTCCCTGTAAACATAACACAGCCAACTGGCCTGTCTCTTCCCGCCGACCATCAGCTATAACAGAGATTCTGCGGCTGTGTCCGCCCAGCTCACTTGGCTGACCTGGCCGTTGCGGCGTGCCGGGGCGGGCGTGGAGAAAAACGGACAGAGCCGCTCGGTCGGACTAGCGCCGGGTGATAGCGGAGCCCGCCAACGTCGTCCCGCAAACGTCGTCCCGCAAACTGGGTCTCGGTCCTATGTCGTCTGGTTTCAACTTCCTGCGCACTTCGCAAGGGAGATGCTTCTGGATTTCTTTCCGGAGCCATCAAAAGATTGATCAACCACCCGTACCGATCGACGCTTACAAAATTGGGAGACAGTCCTCATCACCGCAGTCAGTCAGTCACACATACGAGCAGAAGCAGCACAACCTTCTTGTCCCGCCATCATCATGAAAGGCTCTGAGGGCCAGCAGCCTACAGTCCGCCTGACCCAGGGTATCTACAATGGAAAGGTGGTCAATGATGACAACCTCCCGCGTGAGATAGAGGCTTTTCTCGGCATACCCTACGCGGAGGCTCAACGCCTCCAGCGCGCCTCGCACCTGCCGGCATCCTCGAGGACCTTTGACGCTACGGAATACGGCCCCGCCTGTCCGACAGCAGACCCTTCGGTGCCTTCCAGTGAGGCTTGTCTGACCGCAAATATTTTTCGACCCGTGTCTCAAAGCTCGGAGGAGGCTACGAAGAAGGTTCCGGTATTGGTCTACATCCACGGCGGGGCCTTCAACTTTGGACGAGGAGGAGACAGGAATCTAGCCGCCTTTGTGGCCTTCGCTAAGAAGAGCATCATCGCTGTGAGCTTCAACTACCGTCTTGGACCACTAGGGTTTCTACCGTGTGGCATTGCCGCGAATGAAGGCATATCCAACCTGGGGCTCAATGACCAGAGGATCCTCCTGGACTGGGTCCACCAGAACATCGCCCAGTTCGGGGGCGACGCGGAAGATGTCACGGTGATGGGCTTCAGTGCCGGCGCGCATTCGGTATGCCACCCCTCTTTTCTCTCTTTGCAGCATCACGCATAGATGACATCACTGACAACCACAGCTTGGCCACCACATCCTCTCGACACCCTCGCGCAGGCTGTTTCGCCGTGCGATCCTGGAATCGGGTGCGCCAACAGCTCGCTCCGTCCTCAAAGCAACGCATCCTCGCCAAGAGGTTCAATTTGCACAATTTCTGTTATACGCCTCCCTCTCCCAACTGCCCGAAGACCAAGTCCTCCCGGCCCTTCGCTCCTTACCGCTGCCAAAGCTCCTACAAGCTTCAGTGGCCGTCTGGACGGAAAACGCGGCATCGGTGCAATGGCCCTTTCAACCCTCCATCGACGGCAACGTGGGAGTCGAGACAACAATCATTCCAGACATGCCCATCCGGACATGGATGACTACGGACCTTCCCTGCCCACCACCTCTCATCACAGGCTTCAACACCTCCGAGGGCACAACCTTCGTTCCGGCGTCCGCATCGTCTCCCAGCGCCCTTAAGGACTTCTTCGCTGCCCTGATACCCTCCTTGACGCACTCCGACTTGGAGACTCTGGATTCCCTCTACCCTCCCGCCTCAAGCTACCCACCCCCGCCGACTCGCAGACACGGCATTCAGTTCCGGCGCCTGGCGCACGCATACGGCCATTACGGCTACATTGCGCCGCTGATCCATTCAGCCCACTTTGCGTCCCGCAAGGGTGCGCCGGTGTGGGTGTACGAATACGCCGCGCACGCGGATCTCGGCGCCGCCAACCACGGAGACCACGTCCCCGCCGCCACTCGCGACAGCGACATTCTCTCTCCGCACCGAACGCCCGGGTTGTGGGCTGCGAGCGATGCGATGCACGGGTTCTGGTCGTCCTTCGTCACCTGCGAGGATCCCGAGCAAGGGCCCAACGAGTTGGTGAACTCGAGCGGCATCACCTGGCCGAGGTTCGTGTCACCGTTCGGTGATTCGCCAGGAGGCGCGGACGATTACATTCCCAAGGACGATGAAGATGAGGCGAGGGGCAAGATCATCGTCTTTGGGGAGGGGAATGATGAGTTTATGGGCCGTCACGGGCAGCGACGGCGTGGCACCGTCGCTCGGGTGAGGACGTTGACCGGGGCGGAAGTGCGGCAGTTCCGATATTGGTGGGATCGCGTTGGCTTGAGTGAGGGCATGGGGGTTGCCGATGACGATGGAGCACGATTGTGACTGTGCCTAGGGAATCGACACTGCAGGAGCGACATCCACTGAGGGGAAGAGGTACTTATAATAGCATCAGACACGTTGCACTCACATAACGCCATGAAAATTTACGACAGGATTGTTCGGACTCGACAAAGGAATATCATTTCATACGTATCAAGAAAACTATTTGCCCAGGAGATATATCTGGGTTGACCAATATCCAGTTGAAGCCAGCACTTCAGAAGCTTTTGCTGTGCGACGGTGCCTTGCATTGAAGACATGCAACACTTGCTTTTCTGTAAGCAACAACAGGTAACAGTGCCTGTGTGCCTTCATTCTCTCTATGTACGCCGATTAAATTGAAGCGACATGCTGCGACCTTGAAGGATTTGACCGGAACAATCCCAAAATGGTGTATGTATGACGAAATGAATCATGTGCGTTGAACAAGTGATTATGAGCTCCGTGCAAGCGATTTGGTGCAAGCTGTAGATGGCAAGCAAATGACAGCGGAGATGTCCGAAATTAATAGTGTAGTTCTCTGAGCAGCGAAGTTGCCGCCGCATGCCATGGTTTCCGTGAATCCGTAACGCCGTTTTAAGTTCCCGACTTAGCATCGTTTGCCTGGTGGGGATGGTGGGTATCTTCAGAACAAAACCCCAGCAGACTGGTTATCAACAAAGTTTTAGCGTGACTCGCTAGATTTCAAAAGTTCTGCGAGATGCCCGCATTTTGTTGTTGTGGGTAGTGAGAAGGGTTCTCGATCCTGGTGTTACGACGAGCCGGGTTGTCACGGATTACGGGTTGGCCGGGAAGCTCGGTGGGTCGCTGATCACCGTACGGGTTATCGGAGTAAGGGTTGTTGCCATACTGGTCGTAGTAGCCGTTGCCTCCTCCTCCGGTGTAAGCCATGCCGATGCCGCCATCAGACGTATCAGAGCGGTTGCCAGCACTATAGGAAGACGACGCGTTTGATGGTCCACGTTGGACGCCAGGACCACGGTTTAGTGCGGCCGAAGGTCCCATGGCGCCGAGAATCTCGCCGTCGGGTGAGTATGAGCCGTCGTTGATCAGAGGCTCTCCTGAACGGGTGTCAGTGCCTCGAGTTGGTGAAGTTGTGTCCGAATGAGCCGCACCTGTGTTGCCTCCAGACATGGTCGTAGATGCCTTGCGTCCGGTGGATCCGGCCAGAGTGGTGGTGCCCCATCCGCGATATCCAGAAGAACCATCCTCCTTCATCTCATAAGAGCCGCCATCACCAAGGGAAGGGATCGTGGGGTCCGCGTTAGGGTTGTAGGCGTAGTCTTCAACCTCCTTTCGACGTTCTTCCTCGGCATGCTTGCGCTGCTTCCTCTTGCGCCAAAAGTAGATGCCGGCCAAAATGAGCAGCGCCACGGCTGCGATAGGGACAACCACGGCGACAGCGATTTTGCCTCCATCGGTGAGACCGCCTTTCGAGTCGCTGCCGGAGTTGGAAGCACCGTTTGTCGAAGATGCAGATGCGGAGGTACTCCCGGTCGTCTTGGAGGGGTTGGCAGCCTCGGTCTGTGTGATTATTTGGATGACTGTGCTGGTCTGACCCCCGGGCACAGTTGGGGTAATCACAACGGTGGTTGCGACAACCGAAGTGGCTGGCTGGGTGGTTTCAGCAGCAGCCGTCGTTGTCTGCGGAGTAGTCTGCTGTGTCGTGGTCGTCGGGACCTGTTGCTGCGTGGTTGTCTGGACTTGAGATGTAGCCGCAGGCGTGGTGGTGGTAATCAGCGTTGTAGGAGCAACTGTGGTTGTTTCGGCAGCAGCGGTTGTAGTCGCCGCGGCAGGCGTGGTTTGCTGCTGAGTCGTTTGAGGAGTCGTTGCGGCAGGAGTGGTGGCAGCTGCGGTCCCATTGGATGATGATTCTTGCCTCAAGAAGAGGTGCGGAAACCGACTGGAAAATGCCATGTTAGTGAAGATTCTGGGAAGTGGTGATGTCGCATCGCCGAGTGCAGGAGTAGAGAGACGAGATGAATTGAACATGTGGGGAGGTGGGATGGAGAATGCCAGAACCGAACTGCAGTTGGATGTCGAGGCTGCAGGATCCTTCTGCTCGGGAGGCGAACTGGCGATCTGCAAAGGTGCCGTAGTGGGCTCGGCAAGATGGAGAGGAAGCACATAAGCTGGACAACTCACCCCCAATACATGGTTGGCGGTGCAGGCTGCGGACTGCAGGGCCGAGTACGGTGCGTTTCAATGTACAAGCGACCAGAAACAACGCGTTGTCGAGATCAATCGGCGGGCGGCCAACGACAGGGTTCGATGAGGCCGCTGAGAAGAAAGTTGGCGACACACACGTGGAACAGGCGGCAACGAAGGGCCCGATTCGCAAGTGGCACGGTGCGGCAGGTTGTCAATTGTTTGGAGTTCGTGCGGGAAGTGGAAAAAAAAAGGGAGATGTTTCGCGTTCGAGTCGCAGTCTGCTCAGACAAGACGAACGGGCGATAATTGGCGCGGGTGGCTGAGTCAGGTTCAGGTGGTGCCTGCGGAAGCGACCAAGTGCAGAGACGGTTCGCCGTACTATTGCGCGGGTCGGCGGAGAAGGTCGGGCGGTTGGCAGGGCCGAATTTGAATTGGGCGAAGCAGCAAGCGCCGCGGAGGTTAAGACTTGCCGATCGCTGTGACGCAAGGAGTGACCGATTGGACAGGAGTGAATAGGCCAAAAGGAAGCAATGGATTAGACGATTACGGGAGAAGAAGAAGAAAGCGAGAGTCGGCGAGGAGCAGACGGGAAGAGGGGAAAGGGAGGATGGATGTAATGAAGGGAATAGGTGGGTAGGAGAAGGACTGTCAAATTATCCGTAGTAGGTCGTGAATTTCTTGGAAGCGTGCCGACCAACTTGTTGCTGCTGCTGTTGCTGCTTGTTCTTCCAATTGGAAGGGAAAGGGCAGGGGGTTAACGGAGGCGGGAAGGGACACGGGAGGGGAAAAGCAGCGAAAGGGAGAAGGAGGGAAGGGGAGGGACGCTCCGAAGGAGCAGGACAGGAAGCCGGGAATATGTATGTTTTGAGCAAGTGAGATCACAGGTGGAGCTGCCCGTCCCTCGCCCTCCTTCCGTGACCAAGACCTGTTCTTACCCGTACAGGAACGGGCAGTGAACACGGGCAACTAAGGTACGGCGGTAGGTAATAGGTAGTGCACCCAAATGCACTTGGAATCCGAAGCAATTGCAAATGCGCGACGCAGAGGTAGACGCAGAGCACAGCACAACCAACCTACCCAGCCAGCCATCTTCCCTGCCTACCTATGAGTTGGTCAGTAAGTTCGGCAGGTACCTATCTCATCCCATCCCATCTTACCTTAGGTACCTTAGCTTACCTACCTACCTTACCTTAGGTATGGGCCTTGTCCCATCCATCCATCCCATCCTGCCCCATCCTGTCCCATCCTGTCCCCTGCTATCCCACTGTCAGCCGTTTTGGGTGCCAGCAGTGGCTCAGCAGCAACGGGCGATGGTCTCAATGGCAGGTTACCTTACAGCATGAGATCACCTCACCCACCTTAGCTGCTAATAAGGTCGGGTATTTTCCCACCCATCTGTATCCGTAGTTGTCTTGCACAATGTGCCCCATGCAGCAGCTACTGCTAATAATTTCCTCCCCACAGTCTTGTCGCCGGATGTGCCTGACAACTTACAAGCCACCCATATCGACTTGTCCGATCTGCAGCTCGGGCGCCGACTGCACGGCACCTTACAGCGGATACCTCATTGTAAGGTGGCCAAGGTTACCTTTTTCAGAATCATCATGTTTGTCTCTTGGCCGAAAGAAAACCAGAGCCTCGAGACCTGCCGCCAATATCCATATCACATTCCGATGTCTCAGTCATCTCCCAGAAAGTGCCGCACATACCCGTCGAAATTGCGAATTGCTGCAACCGCTGCCTTCTTTGGCTGCCCTGCACCACAAAGTCCCCGAGGGACCCTGGCCAGAAAAGCCTAAAAGGCTGCGACGCGCAAAGGGAATGCACCTGGTCTTGGTCCCTTCACTAGGTCACGGCAAGCGGTCGTCCGTCATCAACAGCCCCGGGAATGTTCAATCCTGACTTTCATATAATTGAATGCCCATCGAGCCCGCTTCATCTGCGTTTACGAATACCTGACAAGCACTTGGCTTGACTCGACTTGACCCGACTCGTTTCGAGTCCCGTCCTGCCCTTGACAGTCAGTCACAACGTGCTGCGCGTTCCAGACCTTGCCACATGTCGGTCGACGACAAGAAATGGGAGACAAATCAATAAGCTGAGAAATGCAGGACACGACTTCTCAAACGCGACACGCCAGGCGACTACGCAAGCGAAGAAGGCAAAGCACCATGGCAAGGTTTCACTTAGTGGAAAGAAAGACCAGACGAAGAAGCACCCTGAAAGTCATCCCCGGACTCCGTTCAGAGTTCGACTGCCATGAGTCCGTCCTACGACAGCACGGCACACAGCACAGCACGGCTCTCGTCCCTTTGGGAGGCCCTCGACCAGCAAATTCAGCTCATGATTAGGATTCGCGATTCGCCTCGCTACGCCGCGCCGGGGACACCAGAGGGTCTGTCCGCTCTGCTCGTATCCAGAGTGACTGCGACTTGCGCCGGTCTGGCTCGATTTCTCCTCATCGTCCGACCTACCTACCCAAGCTGGGTAAGTTGCAGGCCTCCTCCTAGCAAACCACGCAGGATGCCGGGGCCAACAGCCAGCCCAGCCCAGTCTAGCCCAGTACCCGTACTAGTACGGATAACCGTCACTGTTCCTGGCCATGTCCACTATTCGTTGGGCCATTCACACTTCACCCATCTGCTCACATCCGGTTCCTTGCGTTCTGTTGCCTTTCTGGAAGAAGTCGAACTGACGCCTTGTCAGGAATGACGAGCAATTGCCAGCGACGCGTCCTGATTCCTGAAGTCCAGCCTTTGACCCTCAATCTCTCCATCATTACTCGCGGCCCAAGCTGTACTAATGTTGTGCACACACACACACACACACACACACACACACACACAAATAACCCTTCCTGGTGTTTATTTTGCGGCCCATTGCTGTATCCGTACCCACGTCGACATGTCAGCAATGCCAAGATTGCTAAGACTAGGTAATCGATTTGCCTCACTGTGGGCTTTTGCTTGTGGGTCAGTTCGTATCCTGTCAGGATAGGAAGAAAAGGGCTGCTGATCTCCAGTGCGTACGGATACCTGTTCGTGTGCAGCGTGTGCGTGGATACAACTGATCTGTTGTGTCCCTACATACGATCCCGCCGATCGACCATGGTAACGATATGGCGTCAAGCCCACCACGCCTCTCTGATCAGATCGGCAGGAGTTGACCCGCTTGACCAAGCACAGAGGTTACGCCCATCCAAGCGCAAAGGCGGACGACAGAGCCGATTCTGTGATGATCGGCTGCCGCACCGGGAGAACACCTTGGTCCAAGAAACCCACTATTGTGTTTCTGCGTTCTGGAAGTCAAGACCGCAGGCATCCACAGGGTCATGTCGGCAAACTTTTGGAGTCAGCCAACTTTCGGAGCCGCCAGGCGAATCGGCGGCGGGACTCACCGCCGCTCCATTATCCGCTGTTGACGCTATTGGTGTAACCTTCGTTTACATCCGACAGCTTATTCGAGTCCCGTATTGAGGGGCCGGCGCTTTCGAGATCGGGGTCGCATGTGCTGGACTGTCTGCCGTCCACACGCTACATCCGAAAGCCGACATTCAGACCTCATATCTGCATGCGGCCCGTATCAACCATCAGATTTCGTAAAATTGCTTACATGCGGCTCGCAACCTAGATGATCTTTTCAGCTGCCTCACCTGACCTGTACGCCGTTTTCTCTCTGGCAAGCTGACAGCAAGGACGAGCTGCTCTTCATGCGCAGACAGCCGCGTTGCTGAGGCCATCAGTGGTGTCAGTACCCTATTATTACCACTGCGTTGGCACATATACCCTCGACCCCCCAGATGACGTCTGGACTTGGCAAATCACGGCCAGAGGAAACGGCCAGGACGGACCCGACGTGTCAAAATCTGGGGAGGGATACTTGCAATAACATCAAGATCGATATACCGTCACGTCGGCATCTCTTATTCAGAGCAAGTGATCAACACCACCAGCCCACTGGGCACAACGTCATGTCTCCTCCAAACCCCTCCACACCTTTGGGGCACTGACCAGATCCCCTTGCCATGTCTCCTCAATCTGTCCTTGGAAACCTCTCAAACAAGCAATGGCCGATATGCTTCCATTGCATCATCCCATCTTTTGCAAGCAAGCTCTTCAACAAAGACCGCGGTCCTGGTCCACGCAGGCAAAACTCAATCGCTCCTGGGCAACCCCCTCTTCGGCTCCAGCGAAATTACGGCAGCTGTTAGGTACTCGCATCCCGTTGGCAATACCGTTGTAATGTCAATTGACTACACTCACGTGATCTTGAAGTTTTCTACGTTGAAACTTTGAAGCACTCCCTTCTCTGATGGGTCTCATCCTTCACTTTCAGACGCACGCGACTGGCACCACGCTAAGATTGGCCTGAAACGTCACATGAACTAGGAAGAACCAAAGAAGCTGTACGCCGCCCAACAGGTATCTGTAGCATGTCAGATTCGACTACGCGCACCAGACCGCACATATCAATCCTGAAGTTCTTCGGCGTGTGGAACTCCGCCCACGAATGTGCCTCAAGCTTGCCTCACTACGTTGAGAAGGAAGATATCGGGCCCCGTCTCTCATCGCCAATTGGGGGGCTTTGATCCAAAGGCGTCGTCCCGCAACTAGCCTACTCTTAAGCCAAAGTTGCCGAGCCCAAGCTCGTTTTCCCAGCCGCCTCTCTCTCTTCTCTCTCTCTCCTACACACAAACACACA
>JABGLZ010000451.1:7528-19411 GCA_014705045.1 Colletotrichum theobromicola | reverse complement strand
GTCAGGCCAGGAGAGGAGGGGAGAAGAGGGGGGGGGAGGGCTGTTTGGGCTTGTCTGGTGCGCCTCCTGTCCTGAAGCGGAGATTCTCCGCTTGAGTCGAGAATTGAGAGAGGAGGGTGAAAAAAACGTGGCAGGAAGATTGGTCTCTTTGCTGGGGATGGGGGAGGGGAGGGGATTGTGTTTCTGTGACAGGCCTGCCCCTGGTTGTAGTGAGAGAGGTCGTGCGCAGCATTCTAGAAGGCCTGCTAGAATATTATTATTTTCTTAGAGTTGGGGAATACGTACACCTCCTGATTATTATTTTTATGGCGTGTTATTTTTCAATCTTATCCGTTGGCGGAAACGGAACGGAACAGAGAGGTCTGACCGTCGCTTGACTCGATACTTTCACGTTCCGTTTGCACGGGCTGAAATCAATTGAATGATGCAGGTATTCTCTTGAAGATGTTCTTCATCGTCTCGACGTTAAAAGGCTGGCTCCGTAGCGGCATGCACCGAATTGGAAAAAAGAAAAGAGCATACCGACGGAGAGGAACGTATGGAGAAGCAATGCGGCTTCGCCCAGTCACAATCCAGCTGTGTGACAGTTACCCGCAACGGCTGCATTGGATTGTGACCAAACTGCCGGGAGGTGCTTGACGCGGAAAACCACAACAACAAGAATGGGTGGTGACGTTGGAAAAAACGGCACGGCGTCAATTAGCCCCAAGAACAAACGGATACAGAAAACAACAGTGTCGGGAAAAGAGAAAAAAGAAAATAATAAAATCGATCAAGTCGCAGGAGTCCCAGCGCAGGGTCAGGAAAAACGCTACGGTGTCGAAATTGGGAAGACGGGGCAAGCAATGCAAGGCAACATGGGAAGAGGTCCCGCTGTTCCCCGGGTGCCCCAAGATCAGAGATCAGACCGAAAACCAAACGTTTCTGGCGGAGCGCGACGTCTGGAAAAGATGGACGTTGGGTAGGTAGACTGCTGCGGTTCGCCCACGGGCATGCAAATCCGCGCCCATCGCACCAGCGTTCGGATTGTCATCCGGACAAGAGGGACCACCAGACCTGGACATGAAGCGACGTTCTGCTTTGACAAGCGAAAGGGTATCCGCGGTCCATCAAAGCGTGCGTCGTCCGCTGCATGCACGCCACACACTCGAGGAAAATCAAAGACGTAGGCCATTTCGCCCTTCTGCTGCTGATCATACCTACCGAGAGATATCCCCTGATTCCGTCTTCCCCCGTTGGTGCTCGTCCCGAGGGTTGGAAGCTGTCGTCTTTCTTTTTGGCCTATCCTTCTCCCCGTCTGCCTCGTCTTGCCGCCTCCCCCAGATTCATCCTTGGCTCCGATGCTGGATGGTCCAGGTCTTTTTGTCGGCGCAAGGGAAAATCAGGTCAAGTGACGGGGGCCTTGTAAACTTTGTTTTTTGGCGAGGCTGCTGTCCCTTGAGGTGAACATGGGACGAAAGAGGGGAGGTTTCATGTGCCCAATGTCGGATATTACACCGTCGTGCAAGATGACGCGGAGCCGACGACGATTGCGAGCCCGTGGCAGCAGGCGGAAATGGCTGGTGAAGATACGAATAGCCGTCCCTCTTTCCATCGCCGGCCGGCGCTGGACGAGGCATTGATGAACGGCTTGGGGGTGGTTATGCGCCGCCCCAACTAACGGAGTTGTAAGTTCCCAAATGCCTCCCCCGTGATATTTCCCCTAAGGAATGCTACCCTTTCTGGGGCCGCGAACTCGGGAAATACTAGCCCAAACGTGCGGATCAACGTTTAGCAGTCGAACGGGAAAGCCTGATGCGCACATGTCGCGTGGCTCCGATGTTTGCAGGGTTGAAGGTCCCGCGGCTTCTGGCTTCAGCGCATTTCGTCAACCCCCTGCCCCGTCACGAGGTGCCCCCGACGGATCGGCGGCCTGGACTCTGGCAGCTGGCACGGCACACAGCTGCTGCCCCTGCCTGGCATCGCGTCAGGTGCCGAGGTGCATATTTGCGGAAGCTGGGCTGCAGAAGCATCGGCAATGGCATAGGCACCGTCTGCTTGGATGGTTTGTGGGAAGCAGAAGGTTGTGACGTTTGTTGGTCGACAGGTTGATCACACAGTCTTGCAGGCTCGGCTACTTAGCTGCAGGACGAAAGCCATTTGCCCGCGCTCGCTGGACGCGAAATGTACTGCCGTTCCAGTAGGATTGCAGCTGAGATTCCCATCTCGCTCGAACACGCAGACGCGCATCGGCGGTCCGGCGACTGTCGGTGACGTAGCGGCTGTGCCAGGCCCAAGCTCTCTCGGCGTCGCCCAGGTTCTTCTGTTTTGAGACCATCACCTGGCCTTGCGATTTTGCCTAATGGGGACTTTCGGTGTGGCCGGCATTGAGTGTTGTGGCAGAGACCAACCTGAGATGGCTGCCGAGATTGAGCTGGGCCGCTGCGCCAATCCGTCGCGGGCATTTCGCTGATTTGCGTGCCAATCGTTTAAATTGCAATTCATCGAGATCGTGGAGAAAGTGCTTGTTCATGACTGAGGAACGGGAAGGGGAATCGGAAATGCCATGGCAGCATCAATTAAACTCGGCGGGGGCCTGTGCTTAATGGAGCATCATCACATGGTCTTTTGGGCGCACTGCCACATTTGATGTGGCTGGTGAGTTGTGGCTGTCCATAGGTATCTGATGATGAGATATCTTGAAGGCTGAGTATCTTGAACAACGGTGAAGTAGATAGATAGAATGAGTCTGGTAGAAGATGGAAATGAACATCAGAGAAAGTTATGGATAACTCCAATTGACAGGAATTAAACCATACTAATGTATCACCGAGAATCAATGAGAATCCAGCTTGGTACCAAGCAACTTGTCTCCCCTATCACAAGTTGTTCAGATTTGGCAGCTCCGTGTATAAGACCATATCGCAACAACCTCAGTCACAAAGCTTTCGTTCTCTTTCTGTCAAGATTGTCAGTTCTCTCAATGTGCTCCATACAATAAGGCTTCCTACTTACTGCTCAAAATTCCGATGTTAGTTGGTCCTCATCACTGTTGAGGATCTTGTTTTGAACAATATGCAGACAACCGTATGTCACCAATGATCGCGAGTAATTGACTGACTAAACGCGTGTCAAGCCAAGCCCGTATGTACGTGACTGTCTACGATGTCAAACTCAATGCCTCCTTGAGCTACTTATTGGTGGAAATCAGAGATGTGATGCTCTGTCAAGACGAATAGGGACTGTTGACCTGGGCAAGACAAGTTCCAGGACTTATACAACTTATTGTGCTCTGCATGGTCCTTAAAATTAAAGGTAAAACTGTATTTCTCAATGGTCTTACCTTTCACTGCCTTTATCTTGGGACCAGAGGTGTTGCGAGAGGCTTCCTTCAGCGGCTAGGTAGAACGTGACAGGCGAAGCTAATCTCTTATCCCATGTTCGATCATCATGGCCTTACAGAGACCTTCAACGGATCACTAGATATTGGTGAATGAAGGAGAATATCAATCATTACAGAGAGCTTTGCAACTTTGCGCGCCGGTCTGATCTACGCTCTGGAGCCATTAGCAAACATCTGGAAGCCGTTCGGTATTTGTCATGCATATTCATAAGTGAGGCTGGGCAGTCATATGTCGCTTGATATTCTACAGTAGCTGGTCTAGTAACTATTTGTTCTAATGATATGGGGTAGGTAGAAACGAGTGCGGTGTTGTCGATGAGGTTCTATTGCTCCGGAGCCGGCCCCGTACCGACAAAATCGCACTATCGGCTCCGCATCGGGCCCGGCCTGCTCCGGTGTGGGCCTTTACCCCAAAAGTGGTAACTAAGAGGCCACCAAAAGATCGGAATAAATCACCACAAACCTGCAATCTAGTGCATTTGCTCCTAGTTCCTACAGACAAGGTAGTACCGGCCGGTGTCATGAACCTAGCCTACTCCACCACCCCAGGAACCATCCATCTCATATCGAAAGCAGGAAACACTTCATCGGAACAAGAACTGACTTTGTCATTCGCGTCCTGGAAAGCCGTCAGGCGGCAAAGCTATTCGGCGATGGGCGAGGTACAGTGGCGAGAATACCACTACTCGCGTGACCACGCCCAAAACTCAGCTCTCGCCAACACCAACGTCATTGAAGGCACACCAGCCAGTTCCAAGAAAGCAAACCCCTGGATTGCCGGATTCGAGAGCCTCACAAGACCGGCAGGGCCAAGGCAGAAAACGGCCTTCATCTTAAAATCCAGGCTAGACACGATTCTAGCTCAACCCCATGTTCTTTGTGACATCTGGATTGCCGTCTCCCTTTGCCGGCAACCACCATCACAAACCGTCTCGGTCTGGAGTCCGCGGGTCTGGGGTAAAGGGAAAAAAAAGAGCGGCGCGCTAGTCCGGGGAGAATCCCCAACGTCGTCAAAGAAAGTTTATCGGGGAAAGGCGGGTTGGCAGAGCTAGTTCTTCAGGTGTCCTCTGCTTCCCGAGCACTTCGGCTTCGCTAGCAGAGCCAAGTCTTCGAGTCGAATCTGGGAACACGAGATGGACTTTACTCGGGTCCGATCCACGCTTGGCCTCGCAGGCAACGCTAGATCCAAATTGTCCGTCAAACTGAGCGCTCCGGAAAACCAAAACGTTCACGCATTCCGCACTAAAGACCGCCTCCGGTGCCATGTTCCGCGGCGGGCGGCCGACGGCAACGATGTCCTGGTTTTCTTCCTTTTCGTCATCCCGTACACACGGGACCTCTATCGCCAAGAACAGCGGAACGAGAGGGCGGAACGGTTCGGGTGGCCAAGACCATCGCTGACTCGACTTGGTCCCTTGTTAGTGTGAACGGTCTTCTCACGCAACCTCCATCCCCCGGCAGTCAGCTGCACGCAGGAAGCGGATCCGCACGGCAACCCGCGTCGGGAAACATCAGGAAACGTGCCCGGGGTGCGAATTCCGGGGTAACGGAGGGCCACTGGAGGGAGAGCCCCATTCATGACCGGATGACGACGGGCTGTCTGCCCCACGGTTTTCAGGCTCTGGGTCGCAGACGGAAGAAGCGACGGAGGGACGGTTGACACGTGGATCACGCGGAGAGAGAAGATGGCTCGTTTCTTTCAAAGTAGACAGTTGCCGTCGCTCGACATGGACACCCTTCATCAACCTCACCTAGCTTCGCGGTGCATTTCGTCTCATATGGTGAACCAACAACATGTGTGCAAGCTTACAACACGCTCTCCCCCCCTGGGCTTTGCAAACTTGCCTGCCGTGTGATTCTTGAAAGAAGAATACTGACTCGTCCAGGATGCATTGCGGACTCAGTCTCGCCGCAAACCACACGCCCATTGAGTGTCCCTCCCGCAGTAGGTTTCCTCCGAGTTTTATCCCACCTCCCCCCCTTCCCTCGCCGCACACACACACACACACCTTTCGTGATCGCCTCCTTCAAGGGAAAATTAAACGCTGATGACGTGGTTCGCGTTTCTTGGGACGAAATCGCCCGTACAACTTCCCTGAGCCTGACATGGGGTTCGGAACGGAAATGAAGGTTGCGGAAAGACAAGCACCGCAAAAGAAGACAGTAAAAAGCCAGGCGGATATAGAGTTCGCGCTTGCGTTCCCCCTCTGCAATGAAACGGCATCTTTAGTCATGAACTCTCTTTTTCTTCTGGCCTTCCCATATTCCCAGCCAACGGCCGAGAATCACAATTCAGGCCATTTTGCAACTGACCCGCCGCCTGTAGGATTGGATGAACGACGACGTCCACCCCCGTTTGCGCTCGGTCGGGAACTCATTCACCGAACGACGAGAGTTGACCGAAGGTCTCTGCTCCCTGCTGGTTAATGTTCTTCCGGCCTTGGTCGTTCTGGCTTGTGCTTCTTTCACATGCGCTTTTCAATCGAAAAAAAAAAAACGTATCGAAGTATTTGCTTGATGCACTCGTCCCCGATGAAGTTCTGCAACTTGCTCACGTTTGACCTTTACCCGGTCGTCCTCGGGCCGGCGCAGCTCTCGGTACGGCGACCCCGCCGGCAATGGCGATGGCCAGAATGAGGGTGTTGTGTGTGTGTTTTTCCATTCAAAGGCACATCTTGACGAAAGGTTGTAACCAGAGGCCGTGTTGGTGGTTGCAGCGCAAGGGGGTGGTGTGACTTGGTGCGTCTTGGAGTGAGACATTGTGCCATCCTGATGGCCTTCTGTTTGTTCTTTTGCCCCAACGACCAGTGCAGTGGGATCCTTCTGTCTAACCAAGGTCGACCGACCAACCACCCGACGTGAAGTGTCGAACCCGACGGCCTGGAAGGATAGATTGCAGCAAGCCGGGGCTGCAACGGTATTCTCTAACCTGCCACGGTGCTTTCATGTCAACGACAACGTGCTGGAGATTAGCCGTCCACCGAGGATGCAGAAGATGAAACCTTCATAATGGTCTATTGATTCCTCTACCCCAGTATCGGTGAACTTATCCGTATAGCATGCGCACGCTAGCCACGGTTCAATCTCCGAACGTCATGAGCGCAGCAGCAGCAGCAGCAACGGACCAGGTTGCTAGCTCGCCAACACGTGTTGGTGTTGGCGTGGGCGACGATCAATCTTTGGTCGTGGAAGTGTTCTAGAAGCGTGGCCGGGGTGACCTTCCGACTCGGGCAGTCAGTCCCGGGAGCTACGAAGAGGGGCCGACTGAGAGAGGGGCCGGGGAAGGGAAGCCGGGCTTCGCTGCACAAGAGGAATGAGCAAAGTGCCTTGGAAAGGGTGGGGGTGCCACACCATCTTTTCCGGGGAGGCACACAGATAGCGGGAGGGGGGAGGGGGGGATGACAGAGACTAGCACTTGGGGGGAAACCCATAAATAAAATAACAAATGATTAAAAAAATAATAGGGTGGTGGGAACTTGGGTGACAAGATGGCGTAATGGAGGGTGTGGGAGCGATAGCGACCACTCTCTCTCTCTTTTTTGCAAACGCCTTGGCGCGAGTCCGGGAACTGTAAAAGAAGCTTCGGACGCAAGCTACGCCGCGATGGGGAGAGAACACCGAGCTGCTACCGAGAATTTCAGAGAACCTGGGCCGAACTTCCTCCTCCTACAGCTTACCCCCCTTCCCTCTCCTTATTGTTGGTCTTTTCGACGAGATGGTGCCGTGGAAGGACCGACGCTGCAGAAAAAAAGCGTAAAAAGAAAGGTCTGGTGCGGTAGCAAGATGTCATTGATAGTTTTTCATCTCCTTCTACGTGAGTTAGGACGACGCCTCTACGCGGTAGGTGAGAATGGGGGAGGGTTGCAGTAAACAGGGAAGGCTGGACATGCGGGAAAAAAGGCCAAAATGGGCGAGGATTGTTGCGAATGATGCTAGATTGAACGGGCGAATGAGAGCGACGCACCGGCTCAGCAGTAAACATCTCCAAAGCTCGCAAGGTCAGAGAAGCGTTCGAACGTGGTCGCGCTGCCGACATGGCTTCCCTCATCTAGGAAATGATGTTGCCGCCGGGTGTTCTAACTAATCACACTGGTGGTGAAGCATGCATCTCAATACCCGTCTTACATCATGTACCACTGAGAGACTGGCCGGTGAACCTCTAGCTGGACATCATTTAATAAGCTGGATGCGCCCGATTGATTACAGTCCCTGCAGCTGGGCCAGGTTGCACTGCACCGAACTGCCACCGGCAATTAAGGTTGTTTTCCCAACTTCAGCGTCCGTCTCATCCAGGCCTTGGTGACAGGTTGGCGCTTCGGATTTCCCAGCCTTCTGGTCACATTACCTCCTTCCTATTTGGCCCCCAGGGCAACTCAACTACTCAGTGCGACGTAGCTGTCAATAGAATGGGTGTCGAAACAGCAGGACGGGAAGAAGGCCGATTTTCTTTTCCTTTTCCTTTTACTTTCCCTGCTGAACATTACGTAGCCGCCTCGTGGGTTGTCAGAGATCAACAAAGGTACCTTCTACAGAACTGTCAGAAGTATCTTGTGTACCCGATGTACCATCAACCTTGAATCATTCACGTCTTCTAGGAATACACCAGGTTCATGACAGCCATCAGAATAAACGTTGATTGTCACATAAAAGAAGAAGAAAAGAAGTTGTTAGCCGCGTCGTTGCAAGGGAGTCTGGAACTGAGTCGGCAACGCGTAGCAGGCGGGAAGGAGCATCCGACCCTCCCCCCACCGTCTAGTGTCTGGAATGTTGGCAGCGGGTAGAGACGCTCCAATGGCGATGGGTCTGTATGACATCAACCTCTCCATCGGCGATGACAGGCAGGCGTTCGGCGTCCGGCGTCCAGCCTTGGGATTGATCCTCGTGTTTCTTCTCGTTCCCGCAAAACTAGTCAATTCCCCAACCTTTGGATTTTCGAGCTTTGTTGAGCAATTGAAGGAATATACGGGAGGGGAGGTGTGTGGAGCAGGAGAATCATACCAGATCATTAGATCGCATGCTGGGGCGATCTGAGAACACGGGGAAGACATGGTGATCGATGCCACGGAAGACTTTTAACGCCCTCACCACCATGCGATCAACATCGGAAGTCACAGTAGGATGGGTCTCGAAAAGGGCGAGAACGTCAAAGTCGTGAACCGTTTCTCCATCGATGATGTCTGTAGTGGAGAATAGGGGTCCAAGAAGGGGTTCAGCACAAGCAAAACTCTGATCAGATCATGCTTGGATCCGGGGGGTGTTTGCTCGAACTCGAACTCAATAGTCCGTCATCCCCCCCATGGGGACCCACGATGTCGTCAACGGGGTAAGTCGGAGCCTTAAGGATGGGGATTGAACGGTTACGAACGTTTCTACTTGCAGGCCTTGTGGAACAGAGGCATGACCTGGGGTTACAGATGAACGAGTCAACAAGACAAGAGACCAAGAAGAAAAAAAAGCAAGAAACAAGAATCTTGATGAAAAGCATTGTTCGGTGCACACACGACACGCGGGCTCCGGGCGCCCACGGGACTTGCTGATCGGCGGGCGGTTGCTGGAGCCGGGGGAGTACAGGTACTCGGATCCGGGGTAGACGATAACGTCATTGCCCCGTGGGTTTCTGCCCCCCGGGGAATGTTTGTTTCCCATGTCGTGCACTGGAGCGTCAATCTTTTACGGGAACGGGAAGACATCTCAAACGATCTTGACTCCGTTTTGACGTCTGTCGGACTCCAGATGTGTAAGGATGTGGCATCTATTGAACAAGAAATTAAATAAATAAAACAAGATATTTGAGATATTGAGAAATAATTTTTTTTTGACAAAAAATATTAGCGCATCGCAAAATTCATGATACCCAATTTTTGGGGGTCCTGCGTGAAACTCTCTGGGGCAGCGCATCTACAACCTCAACCGACAAGAGCTACGCTACACTACACCCCTCCCTTCTGGAAGGCATGATATGCAGTACATGTTGCAGCTTCTCAACCAGGGGGGACATTAGCAAGACGAGTGGGGGCCCAGCTGAACGGGAAGAAGGTACGCAGTAGTCTCCCAAGATGCATGTCAAAAGTCGGTGAAGAGGCTATTCGCTCGGCCGGCGGGCTGCCACGACAGCGCCAAACAGGGCCCTGAGGGAAAGAGTGTGGTGGGTTTCTCTTCCTCACGACGTATGTAGTCACCTTACGGAGTAGCTGGAGGGGCTCTCAGCAACCACCACGAGACGGAGGGGGCGTCTTCTGCAGTGGCCTACGTAGAGAGGAAAACAACAGGCTGGAGGTGTGTGTGTGAGGGTGCATTCTTTCTACAGCACCTGATAACTTATGCGTTGGCCTGTAGCTCTCGCCTTACTCCTTAGGCTTCTTCACCTTGCCCCAGATCAAGATTCGGCGCCCACGTCGCGGAATACCCTCCCGAACCCGGAAGGCGCCGGCGTTTCTCGGTAGGGTGCTTTTGTTTTCTCCAGTCAACAGTCGCCAACCAAGTTGCAGCACATTTGATGCAGTGCGACGGGGAAAACTCTTTAGCACGATGGCTCCTTCAGAGCCACGCGGCGGCCTCGTTTTCTTCAGGTCCGTTGGCCGCAGGCGTCCGAATAAAGACGAGACAAGCTCAATCGAGACTCGAAGAAGGCAGATTCTCCGATGTATGCGGTTTCAAAACGGTGGCAGCGGGGCCAAATTGGGATGCGTACACCCAGCTTCAATGGACGGTTGTAATCGCAATTGGAGCTTCGCTGCAGAATCAACTCACGGTGAGTAGGGAGGTATGAACGCCCGACTCCAACTCTCCAATTCCAACAACTCCAACTCCAAATACAGGCGGTCAACGACGCAACCAGGCCCGGGCCAGGCCAGCAGGACAACTCAACACCACCTCACGTACCATATCCCGCCGCTAAGGCGACATCGAGAGCGAGGCAATGAGTGCCGCTCAAATAGACGAGTGTTACACACCATCACCAACAAGCAAAAAACCCCTGCCTAGCAAGCTGAGCATCGGAGCTAACGCCTCGGAACCAGCCTTAACCGCCATCAACATCCTCGTCAAATCAAGGCGGTGAAGGCATCATGCTTCTCACCTCACCTTCTTTTTCTTCAATTGTTTTGATGGAGCAGAGAAGGAAAACGCCTGAGGCTACCATCCTTTGAAAAGGTAGCGTGATGTTTCTCCCCCAACGTCTTTTTCTCCTTTTTTTTTTTTTTTGCGCGGTCGAATCCCGTGGCCCAACCCCGCAAACCAGCCTTGCCACCGCAGCCATTACGTGCAGTCTTAGTTAGACGCGCGGGGGTCCCATCTTCATGCGCGTACGTACTCTGGTCCTTCTGGAAAGAAGAGAAGAGTCATCGTGGCCAGCGCACCAATTACTAAACCCGTCAAAACCTCTAGCCATGCAGTATCCTTTGCGCAGTGGGGCATCGTGAGCCGTTAGCCACGAGCCGTAAGAAGCCCTATGTATCCCGAATCTGGCCTCGCGCAGCACATATCCATTTTCTAGGGACAACAAGACCGAAATGCATCGTGTCGCGATGGGGCGCAAAGGAAGAAACAAGCGCTTTGGGCATCAATGCAAAGGGAGCAGCCCCTCCTCGACATGACTGATCTTTTGCAGAGGGGTGAAAATCCATAGCGAAGGAAGGAAAGGGAGAAATGATGCCTGGTATCGGATTCTGTCTGCACACTCGCACCCATGCCAGCTTCTGAGGATGGCTATTACCCCGCCGCAGCCTTGGAGGGGTAAACGAAGATTGCTCAAAACGGCGTAGGCCAACAACTCACTCGACGACGTAAGCAGCTCTCCTCGGGACATGTCGGTAACGAAAAGGGACCCTGCAGAAACGGACGTCGATTGGGCATTCCGCACACGCACACCCGAAATGATCTGGCATTCCGTCCCAAACGCCCTCAACTCAAAAATATCTTCGGCCATGTCCCGACAAACGGGCCTCCGACACAACTTGCAAGACGACAGCAGCCACCGGCTTTCCTCCGGAAGGGGTGGAAGGGGTGGGCGTTCGTCATAAGGTGTCACATGGCCTAAACATCCAGCGACAGCCAACGCCGCAAAGGCCGAAAGAGAGGCCTCGACACGCGGACGGCGGACACTTCCCCGCGCTCTTCATCCCGCTGGGGGTTGCCCACGGGCAGGTGACCTTAATCTTGACTCGTTCAGGTCTCCTCCCTCTTGGCAGGCACAAAACCAGGGAATGAAAAGGGAACGGGAGACCAAGCCACACCCGCTCAAGCCTCATATGATCGGACCTCGGCCGGGCACGCCGGATCTCCACCGTGTGTGGCTTAACCACCGGAGACGCTCCGCTGCGCTGCACAGCCCCAGTTCCCTCCACGCTTACGTACACAAGGGCCAGTTTTCCCCGTTGAGCGCGATGCAAAAGCCACATCGTGCACGAGCCCCAGGAAAGTCCACGTGCATTCCACTCGGTTCAGGGACCAGGCCGAACAGCATCAGCCAATCAGCAGAACCCAATTGGAAGACATCTTGC
>JABGLZ010000450.1:7113-17565 GCA_014705045.1 Colletotrichum theobromicola | reverse complement strand
TCAAGCTCTCGAAACTCGATTTGAAGATACCTACGATGGAGCATCTCGCACCCCCTCCCCCTCCCCCTCCCTCCCCCCCCTGGCGATGGGAACAGAGAAGTGAGTATCTTGTGTGAATGCTTCAAGGGAGGTGTGGTGACACGACGACACCCTTCGTCCGGGCGTCTCGTCTGTCTGGAGGAGGATGGGAAAGCCAGAGAAGGGCGGGCGCAAATGGGCTTGTCGGCATCCAATTCGTGGTCCCTGGGGTGTTTGGGATGGCCCCTCGTGACCCCATTTTGGATTTTTTAATAGGCACGGCAGGGACGGACGCCAGCGGGAAAGAAGGGACAATCTCTCTTGACTGCCCACCTGTGATCCGAAAAGGACAAGTCCAAGTCCGGAGGCGCCGCGGGTAGCAGTCGCACTTGCACTTGCACTTGCACTTTGGCCCGGGCAATCATACCTGCCCATCTCCATCTCCATTCGATTGGGAAGCAACGGACCCAACGAGAAGTGGAAGCTGCTGGCTGCCCTGAGCTAGGAATGGAAGGCAGGAAGGGTTTCATTACCAACGAATGGACCTGCCGCTGATACTGAAGATGCCCAATAGCATGGATATGCCTTTGCGGCCTTACCTAAGCTGGACCGCACCTCACCTTGTCCACTCCACGCCTCCGGTGTCTCGAGTCTCCTCGTCCACCTCCCGAGGTTCTCACCAACAATCAACCAACCCAACCTCATCGTCGGCTCATCCGCAATTGACTGCGGCGACAGCGCCCAAAACTTGAAATCCGGCGACAAGGGGGCGGCCCGGGATCACCCCAACCCAACTAAGGTAGCTCAAGCTGGAGAGGGGCCCCGGCAGCGGTACGGTGCAGCAGCGACAGGGCTCGGGCTCCTCAGCACCGGATACCCAGAAACCAGCGCCCAGATTGCGGATACACCGTCCCTTCAGGTCCACTCCTGTCTGCATCTTGGGTTCTTTGTTCCCCATTGTTCGCCTCGCCTCGCCGTGCCTCACCTCGCCTCGTCGCTGCTGCTGCAGTCTCCGTCCTTCCAACGACCTTCGAGAAAACTACGTCACGTCAGGGGTACTTGTCCAATAGGACGAGTCTGGAGACGCTCTCTTATCCCTGGCCTCCTATCCCGCCCCTGCGGTGTCACCATGTCAATTTTGTCACTGAGCCATGCGCAGTGCAGACACTCTTCGTACTGATACAGAGTGCTGCCATTCATTCATTGCACCTCTCGGTCGGACTCGGTTCCATCATCCATAGCCCCGGCGACCTTCCACCTGGCCACTCACGTGGTGTTTCTTCCCGCGCACAAAATTGAAAGAGCCTCTTTCCGAAACACACCCGGCGGTGAGCAGAACCAAGATACAGGGAACGCAATGAACACCAAAACTCCCAGCCAACCACGGCCGCGCTTCGCCAACTGCATGGTTGGAAAGACATCACACCGTGACTCTTTCTTCATCGGATCACAGACATCGAGAGACAAGATCGGCGCCCCAAAACTCCCAGATCTCAGCCCAAAAGCCAACAACAGGACGAGCCATTTCCTGCCCTTGTCCGCTCTGCTGGGTTCTACAAGACTGAGCCGCTGGGAAAGGGGTGGCCTTGTGGGTGAGACAGTACCCAACGTGCCCCTCGTGTCGCATTCTCTCAAGACAAACACGACGGTAACGTACCATAATACTATTCGTAAAGGTCTCCCAGCAAAGCGGGAAGAGGCTTAAAGCAGACCTGCCACTGACTCCGACTCCCTGCCCGCTGGCCGTGGGATGCGTGCGAGTCGGGCGCGCCCAGGGACACTAAGGGCCCGTTCGGCGGCCGGTCGCCAGGGGTAGTCTCGGCCGATTGGCCTTTTTCTCCCACGTTCTTCGTTGGCGAGCCACCGACCTAGAGTTGCAGTTGCAGTGTCTCTTGCTCATCAAACAAAACTGACGAGGCAAGGGAAAGAAAAGGGAGATATGGAGATGCAGCGAGTCGGGTCTTCAAGAATGCGACCTCTGGCATGGGCTATTGCAGGGGGCCAGGGCTGCCGTCATTCGTAATATCACCAGCAAATAAGAGTTCCTCTGGCGGCTATCATGGTCCGACTGCTTGGGACTGATTCCCTGCCTGCGCAGCGAAAGACGGTTATCGGCTCGTAGAGTTAGTTGCAACTGCAACTCACCCTACGTACCCTGACGCCTGACCTTTACCGCGTTCATCTCATCACAGGCAGACACTATCTTCGCAAAGGCACAAGCCTGTCTGCCATGCCATGCCATGCCATGTGCCATGACTGACATGAAGCGAGCGTTGGTTGCATAACGCCGCCAGCTGCTTATTAGCACTCCAGACTTGTGCCAACCAAAATCCAAAATATCGAGGCGGGTATGACATGGCATACATTCCGCAAAACGTAACTCCTCTTCAGGTCAGTAATTCCAGCATGCCATCGATTTGCTGAGAAGAAGCCGCCGACACGGTGTACGAGGCCACATGATGCGTCTCATCCGGACACTTTTCGCATACCAAATGTCGGTGTGATGCACTCGTCTGCGATTGTCCAGCCAGAAGGCGGGTTGAGCAAAGTTCACGTCCATCAAATCAACCCCTGGTCTCGAGTGATTTCCTCGACCCCCGCGGATATGTTGGTCCCTGGGCGGTACAAGTAACTGTTCACAAGTGATACAGACAGATGGGCACTGTTAGCGCTTCAGCTTCAGACTACCCCAAGGGACTACGGACCACCCGTTGCTGACATGCGACGTCTCGAGGGCGCATCGTGGTTGGACAGGGCCACGAAAAGGCGCACAGGGACCAAAACTCGGGACAAGCATTGGAGGACGACCGCGGTGTTTTCGTCGTCGTTGTCATCTGTCATGTGCTTGTGGAGGTCCTGTTCGTCGCTAAACACGTTAGCCAGCGTGTCTTGATCGTCACATCGCATCAGGACAGGGCAGCCAAGCTGCGCTTCAGACACGCCAGCAGCGCAATAGACGACTGCAGCGCATCAGAAACAGCAGATTTGCTGCGAGATGTGTGTACCCGCTCTCGCAGGAGTCATCAAGCACCAGCCAGCCAATCCCGCCTGCTCAGGTGACGCTTTTACGGCGCCGATGATGCGGAGTTGCGTGGTTGGACAGGGGCCCGTCGACAAGGCTGCATCTGGACGTCCCCAGATGTAATGCTGCTGCAGCAGTAGCAGCAGCAGCAAGTCTGATACCTTTGCTTTGCTGGTACTGGTGCAACCCTCGACAACCAAAAGTCCTCTCTTGGCTGCTTAGCGCATGATAGCTCTTTCCAATGTCTTTTCCTTCCGCAGCGCTCCCTGCCCAAGGGAATTTACGGAGACGTGTGGAGAACCAGTCGTGGAATTCCTCATCTTTTGCGGTCCAACGTAACAGCCACACGGCACAATCAATGCTAAAGCTGACTGGAAAGGCAAAAACAAGATGAAGGCGATTGGGTGTCAGCCATCCGACGGGAACAGTCGAACTTGAGGTCTGCTTCCGCTGCCTGCTTCAATCCTTCGTCTTGGAAATCCCGGCAAGGCGTTTTCTTCTGTGTTGGGCTGGTTTCGCCGTGCAGAGCAGGCCGACTCAGAGCAAAACAAAGGTACACCACTCGACAGGTACTCTCGACAGGTACAAGCACTCTTCTCAATGGCTCTCCCAACCGCATTTTGCCCGTTGAAACAGGAACACCGGGCTGGATACACTCACCCCCTATGCCCTTCGGGCATCCGACCCTTTCATTCGGGGATTAGCGACACATACACACCCAGAGCTTTTCAGATTGAATAGAGTACGGGGACCTGGGGCTGAATAGCTGCTTGTCGAGCTCCTGTTTCGGGTCCGACCAAGCTTGCACCTTGGTATTTTGCGATAGTGTCGGTCTGTAAGTTGTAGTAGACCAAGACACAGCGGCACGTACGATGAGCACGACAACGCGAAATGACGACCGTCATCACTATCGAGGCCCTTCCAAAGTGCTTGCAAAGAAGAAAATGAACAAAAAAAAAGGTTGCGGCGTTGGCGCCGCCTCCGCGGACAACCGGACGGGCCAGTAGCTCGTGCTGATCAATCATGCTAACGCCTGTTCGGCGCACTCTATCCACAGCAAATGTGGCTTGACTGACTCTATGTATGCAGTAGTCAACCAGATTCACCATCGAGAAGTATTCCCCACGTACGGATGCGAGCGAACACGACTTGACAACCAACAGCAGTCAGACCAACTTGAGACTACTGGCAGAGATGCTTAGAGGGAGGGAGGGGGCGAGGGGCTCTGACGTGACCCTTCTCAAAGATTGCGCCGTCTTCCACTCCCCAGGCCTAAATCTCTCATCTCTGCAAATGTCTGGGAAGAGGGCCAATTCCATTGAGTCACTCTCACTGTTAGTGTCTTCCCCCCATTTCCGGAGCCTCTGTGCGATGCTACTTACCCCACAACTTGCATTCCCACGGTTCCCTACCGAGCTTGTTGGTACCTGCGCTGCATGATACAATGACAGAATCGCAATATCAATGTACCTTTGGATGTGCCGAATGTACTTGCAAAGTGACGAAGCCACTGCAACACTGCGACACTGCAGTGGCAGTGAGTGGCTGACAGTGATAATCCCATCCGCGGATTGGCGACGATAACGCAATTGCCTACCCGGCAGGACACAAATGCCTTCTTGTTTGCGCAGGCTCAATCCCCCCAAGACGACGCGACATGCTTTCGCCGGATTGTTATTAACGTCGATGTGCGTCCGGTCCGAATCAACATCTTGTTTCGGATCATGGGAAAACGCCCTGCTGTTGGACGTTGGCTGGCCTGCTGGGCCGCCTCGATTGTCACATTGTCCAGCAAGCTGGATTAAACCTGTTGCAGCTGTTGCATTTGCCACGTCACTCGCTGGATGATGCCTTCTCTCAACCTAGCCCCCAAATTGTCTTCGAAAGAGATGAGGAACGAGGATGATGGCAGTGTAGGGCAACAACGTCTCGGGGCGCACTACATGCAGTGCATGATGAGATTCTTGCCTTCTTTTTTTGGGTTATTTCTCAAGGTTATTTTGGGGCTCAGCTTTAATATGGGGCCCTTTTCTGCTCCTGTTTTTTCTTTTTTTTCCTGGCACGCGGGAATCCCACGGCGCCCGGGCGACGACGGATGTTCAGGCAGATAGATGGATTCGATCATTTTATGGAGCCAAGATGGAGAGTGAAAGGGCTCGCATCAGAGCAATGGTCCCGGTAAAGCGGAAGGGTTGACGCATCGAAAGCCCCACCCCTGGCAGACTGGTAACTGGTTGCAAGGCCCGTCGTTGGCGCACCAAAAGCGACTCTCTCTCGGTCTCTCTACCACGAAATGGGGAAAAACAAAACAGAAACATTGGTGAGTCACCCCAAGGAATGGGAGCTTCGGAGGATGAGCAGGCTAGTCTGATGCAGTACGCCCAGATGCCTGGAACCACCCGATCTCGGCAACCACCAGCGACTCAAGCAAGATACGTCTGGTGAAGTGCTTATTCTTTGCGCCGGCATGGTATCTTGCGGCCAGTTCCAGCCGTTGCATACGTAGTGGCCGCGTACGTAAGGTGTGATGAGCATTGGGTAGTTGCAGTCGGCCAATTGAGATGCAGCCGACAGTGTTGCAGGCTTCGAAGAAAGTGACCTTGGGACCTTGGACCTTGAGACGACCTAGCAGAACTCTAAAAAACCCACTTGTGTAGCATCCTGTGTGGCATGGCGTGTGGCTGATCATGGCCGGCCGTGGCACACGTAGGTTATCGCTGGAAACGCGCCAGCAAGAAATGAGAAAGGGCCCTGATCATCTATGAGCCCGAGGGAAGCCCGCGCTGTTTGATTGGCAATCCTTCCCCGTCAGATCAAGCCCGTCAGTGACATCCATTACCAATATAGCAACGAGTCGCTGTCGACATAGACCCTGACTTACGGGTGAGAGACGGTGAGACCTGATCAACAGAGCCGCTCCAGGGCTCGGCCAGGGGTGCCATCTTGTTTGGACGTGGTTTCTGGGGGCCGGAGCAGCCACGCAGCTTCCGGCGACAGGCGCCGCCCCATGGGATTTCGCCGATCAATATGGCAAAAGGGTGTGCCTCTGAACTTCGATCGCGGATCGCTGTGGCTGCGAGGACGGTCGATGACATCCGGTGCCAGTGTCGTTACGATATTCCCTGCTACAAGAGCAATAATAGATAGTGGTGCCTTGGTCGACTCAAGCCCTTGCGGCCTGGCGATTGCAACGTATCTCTTGGACATGGCATATTCCCTCCCACGTTTGTTTGGAACATTGAGCTTGCCAACAAAAGAGGCAAAAGAGCGCCGATTCAAGGTAAGTTATGAGGCGAAGAGACCAAGGTGTTGCTCGCTACTCCGAGAGCCGCGTGCAGCGGTGGTATTTCCGTATTATGCCTCTGGAATTGAAGATAGTGGCCAGCCAGATGCTGGTTCCGGTGGTTTCTGAGGGATAGTAATCCCTGTCAAGCTGTGCTTTGCATGGCTAGTAGTGGGAGATTCGTCAGAACAGTTGCAGGCGGGATTATGGATGGAGACTGGTGTCCAGTCATAGACAGAACGGCGTTATCGCCAGAGTGGAGGAGTGAAGGCAGCTGTTGTGTGTATGAATGGCTGGCTGGTTTCCGTTTGGTGCAGCAATCCCGAACCGCGAGGGAAGGGAGGAACGTGTGAGGTACCTTGGCGGGGGCGAGGTACTGGAGCAGCGAGAGGTAGCGCTCGTCGTTAACGGTTGGCTACTTTCAGTGACGACGATAGCTTGGATCCGTTCCCCTTCCCACTAATCAGCACCGTCAGTTTGCGGTATCAGCATCGCGTGTAGAATGCCGTATATTGGCTGGTTGGTATAATCTGTACGAAAATGCCTTGGACATGTCGCTCGCGCCCCCACGGCCGCATGCGACGACCGGCTGACCACACCAGCGTCCGAGTGCGGGTAGCGCAAGGTTCGCCAGGCGAGTCTATACAGAGCAGGCAATGCTGGGCCGGCTGTCGGAGAAGCTTGGTTGCGTACGTCGTAGGAGGACGCGGTACAAGTACTGTGGTACTCCATAGAACTGAAGCGGTTGAATGGGGCTATCAGCAACGACACAGGCGATAGGCAGTGGTTTGGTAAGAACGTTGGCCAACGTTGGAATAAGACGGGGTCAACCAGGTAGTGGAGGGGTGATGAGCAGAAAATAACCGCCGATCGTGTGTCGAAATGGGCGTATCCGCGGCGTAGCGAACGAAAAGATGCTGGAGCAAGTTTTTGACTTTGTTGCAGCTGGAGAAAGGTTGAGGTCAGCTGGACACAATAAAGGGAGACAAGCTGGGACGAAAAAAGTCAATGTTCCCTGGAGAAGACGAGGATGAGCACAGCGGCAGCAAGGCGGAGGTTCGGCACGCGAGGCAAACGGAAGGGGAGGATGGGACGAGGAGGATTGGCAGATGTCGATTGTTGGCAACCACCTTGCCTTCTCAAAGTAACCTGCTCAAAGTAAGGTAGGTACCTACCTGCCTCTCCTTCGATGAATGAATGCCCTGGCCGTTGGGAGCACGGTGCTCGAGGAAAGACCGCGAGTGGAAGGCGGGATGGATGCTCGGTGTAGCTCTGTTGCCGTCAGAGGGCGGGCCTTGGAAGGCGTCGACGTAATGGTCTGGGGGAGAAACAGGACGGGACGGACGTGGTGGCCGTGAACTTCTCACAATACGTGGCCGAGGTTGGCTGCTGGGTAAAGTGGAAGGTACCTACCTACCTACCTATCCGTACCGTGCCTACCTCACCTACAACTACCTTACCTAAGTAGAGGAAGGCAGACACCACCAATTACGGTTCATCGGCACCTGCTTCTTAGCGGAGGACAAGATTGGATCATGTCAGTCTGACCTCACTGAAGGAAGGAAGGGCAGAGCAGGGCAGGCGTGGATACCTTACTGAGGCGTCCCTTCCTCACCGTCCCGCGCTGGCTGTGCTCACCGTCCTTGGAAGGCACACCGCAGCAGTACCTTACTCTGTGTCCATTGGATGTCTGTGAAGCATCGCCTCCAACTTACCACCATCTGCCTACTACCTACCCAGACAGGTAAGCTCCCGCCGTCACCATCCCAAGACACCTCATCTCACCACTGCAACGGCATCCACCCGCGCAGTCATCGTTACACAACACAGGGCAAAGCAGAAGGAAGCCGGTAAGGCAACGCGAGGCAGCATGACGGACGAGGCAGAGCAAGACAAGGCGACGACGAAGCCCGGAAGCCCGGCTTCAGGTTTATTATTATCATCATTACCGTTGCACGTACCTGTCCTTTGTTGGTCGAGTGCAGCTGTACCGTGTTACTTAACTATACGGCCCGCCCCTGAAGGAGGCAAATGAGGTCTGGAGATGGTGAGATGATGGCCTTGAGACGAAGTATACAACCGTGGAAGCCTGTGCCTGCCTGCGGTGGAAGGCACAGCTCATCATCAGCGCCCAGGGCTGAGGTGCAGCAAGCCAGTGCCAGCCCGGCATCAATGTCCTCGGCCTGCCAGTGTCACTTCAATGAGGTGCTGTTCCATTGCCAGTGCCACAGGGAAGCAAGCCACTGCCGGACGAGTGTCGAGGTGTCTGTTTGGCTCTGGCTCTGGCGCTGGCGCTGCCTCTCCAAAGAGACAGTCAGACACCTCAACTCACCCTCCTGTGCCATGCCAGCGGGATCCCTGTCTGATCGAGAGCTGTGCACATGGCGTTGTACCTGCTTCGTACTGTACCTCGGGCGTCCCTGGACTACCCATGATCCTTACTCACAGCCGTTCCTGGGATTGGAATTGTTCTTTTCCCTTCTACTTCAGGCCTCCCTTGGGTTCCCCAGAGCCCCTTTGCCTATCGCGAGCCCGGAACTGGGGGGCAGAAAAAGATACGTACTGCGAGCTCCCCCTGCTGGATGATGGTACCCCTGGTCGGCGACCCAGGACACCGAGTTCCTGAAGGTTTTTTCTTTTTTTCTTCTTTTTCTCTCCTCTGCTTCTTCTTTTTATTTCTGTGTTATTTTCACCTTCCCTACCAGCTTTTAGCCCCTCCACCCTCCTTCGGCTTCTCCCTGCTCGCTGCTATCTGTCTGCTGCCGGGCCCCTGTCTGCTCATTCGTCAATCATTCTATCAGCACACCCCTTTTTCTGCCGCCGATGACGACACACCCTTCCCTGACTTTCCCTCACCTCTGTCTCCCCGGCTCGAGGTTCCCTTGTTTCTGCCCAGCTACCCCATTTTCGTATGCATCTCTCACTGGCAACTGCCCCGAGGTGCGCTGAGCTGTGGTTCAACGTCTTTCTCCTGTGTGTTCGCGGTGTAGCGCGATGGACGAGGGGGGAACCTGACCCGTGCCGCTGTCTACCTCGTACCTTTCCCTGCCCTTGTCAGTTCAGACGCTGTCCCCCAGGGCCATGTTCCATTCTGATGTTCCATTCTTACGCTGCCCGGCGTCTCCATCTCGGCCTTGCGCGCGACTCTGCGTTACCGTCTCCCCAGGTCGGCATGCAGCCCATTGGCTCCGCCTGTCGACCTTTGTAGAGTCGTAGAGAGTGGTGGAAAGAGCGAGCGAGAGAAACAGACACAAAATAAGAGACAATGGTGGATATTACTGACTTGATTGCGACGGACATGGGGTTGTTTCTTCCCTCTGAGCCTTGTCAACGTGAAAACGTGAAGGTCCCGTAGTACTCCTGCGCGGTAGAAGGGAAGGATATCCGTACCCAGAATACACTATTCTTGCCTTGGGCAGTACGTATCCTGCCGATGATGGATTAGCGCCTGTCCCGACTTACGCCCCGTTGCCCTCCTATTTCCCCATTTTGCCCTCGTCCTTCGTGTCCGCTTTTCACTTATTTTATTTTGTTCGCTGTTCTCCGTGTGTCGCTGTGTGGTTTGAAGAGGTGCGTTCCACTTTGCTCTCTGCGTCCCGTCCCTCGCACTCTCTTCCTGTCTGTGTCTTCGTCTCTCTGGGTCTCTCTCCCTCTCTCTCTTGCTCTCGTCCGCACACACAAAGCTTTCTGTCAATGTCTGTGTTGTGTGTGCAGCAAGGCAAGGTACCAAGAGAACGTGATCAGTGTGTGTTGTGTGCTCCGTGTGTACCGCAGTCAATGTGTGTGCGCGCAGCGTCTTCCGCATTCCTCGTCCGGTCCTGGTGCTCCTCCTCATAATATTGGCTACATTACACATGCTGCTGGATGGACCATTGCGAATGAATATCCGTACCCACGAGCCTTTGGCCTTTGGCCTTTGGCCTTACACCACTACCACGTCGCACTCCCTCAGTTGCCCTCTTGTCCCGGTGCACCCCCTCCACATTCAAGCCCGCAGGCAGGGTAGGGCAGCGCATCGCATCCGTACCTTGCCTTACAATTCTGTATGAGCGCCGCGCTTGAGGGTACATGACGGCGCTACTGCAAACCCAGGTACGTACTGCGTCCCTCCTCTTCCCTTCCTTTTCCT